>VURO01051058.1:10236-24554 GCA_015108175.1 Pelvicachromis taeniatus | reverse complement strand
CAGTTGCCATAATCAGTGTCCTTACATAGATGAATATCATTAATTATTAATGATAACATATAATTAAAGTTAAATTGAGGAAATGTGTTATTTCAGAAGTGTGTGTCACACTGGTAGCCCTTCACATTAATCAGCACCCAAGAAGTAGCTCTCACTGTCACAAAGGTTGGTGAGCCCTGATTTAACCACTTGCTTACTTATTTTGATGCTTTAGCCATAACCGTCACCACAACACGTACTAAAGCCAAAGTGCTCACATTAGATTTAGCAATATTTACCTGCACGAGACCCCGACAACAAAGAGTGAGATGGCAACCATGTCACACTTGTTCCAGTTGTCCTCCACGTAGAGTTTAAACTTCTTTATGATGCTCATCTCTTCATCACTGAAGAAGCTCTGTTTGTGATGAAGAGAGTTTTTTCTGCATTAATATGAGATGTGATGTGGCGGCACGGTGGTTAGCACTGTTGCCTCACAGCAAGAAGGTCCTGAGTTCAATTCCACCATCAGGCCGAGGTCTTTCTGTGTGGAGTTTGCATGTTCTCCCTGTGTTTGAGTGGGTTCTCCCCGGGTACTCCGGCTTCCTCCCACAGTCCAAAGACATGCGGTTAGTGGGGATAGGTTAACTGGAAAAATCTAAATTGCCCATAGGTGTGAATGCGGGTGTGACTGGTTGTCTGTCTATGTGTGTTAGCCCTGCGACAGACTGGCAACCTGTCCAGGGTGTACCCCGCCTCTCGCCCTAAGACAGCTGGGATAGGCTCCAGCCCCCCCCCCCCCCCCCCCCCCCCCCCCCCCCCCCCCCCGCGGGGGGGGGGGCCCGGCCCCCCCCCCCCCCCCCCCCCCGCGACCCTGAAAAGGATAAGCGGATGCAGATGGATGGATAATATGAGAAGTACTGATACCAACACTGGTATTGGTATCAGATCAATACTAGCATGATAGTACTGAGGTGAAAAGCTAAATAAATTGTAACAATTAATTTTTCTGTAAAAGAAAAGATATACCTCAAACATGCACTTTTGTGTGATCTGTCACGTACAGCACATTTAAACAACCGGCGTTGACCCAAAGTCCTTTAGTGACAGCTGCATTTAGATTCCAGGTCTAAAAAGGACCTCATTTCTAAACACCTCAAAAGCTGAAGGGTGTGTTTTGTTGTGTGAGCTAATTATTGTGGAAAATACTAATCACAGTGATTTAGTGCTAATTAAAATGTGTTCAGAATTAGCAAGCCGATGATGATTCGTGTCATAAATCATGATACACTGCTCTCCCCTACATGAGCTCCCTTTGTAGATCAAAAGCATCTGTATCAGTGTTGGTATCATTAACAGTGCCCCTATACCTGGCATCAGCTTAATGCCAAAATTTGTAGTATTGTACAGCAGTCCCCACGGCCCTGCTGCTTCGGAGGGGACCTTCAGTGCAACCAAATGGTGCATCGTGTCAAATGTCTTTTGCACTTAGAGTGCGAGGTTGACTTTTCTCCTGTGACTTGAACAGGTTACTTGAAATTGCCTTAAGAACTGCCGCTTGGTTCCTTGATGGCGCTGTCGGTTTGTCGATAAGCTGAGGGCAACATGTTGCTTTCACAAAGCCACAGTCTGCTGTGAGAAAGCTTCGAGTCTGATTCGACAGATGCCTACATGACATCCAAATACTTTCAATTGTCCCCAGGTACAAGCTGCAGATTTAGAGACTTAAGGTAAACCTAGCTTACACTTAGCTCAACAATTATTTATTTTAATAAATCTGCAGTAAAAGAGGGTAAAATGAGCAAAATACACTACTGGCATAACTTCTTGGGAGCAAGCAGACTGGGACAACTCGTTTGTCTAAAAGTTAGTAGAACTAGGCTGTTGAAGCTTTTCGGTAAGCATGATAACAAGGGCCCTGTGGCATCATCTTCATTTAGGAAAAGGCATGCACCTCAGAGCCATCCTTTTGAATGCACAGGGGCCCTGCTGGGCATGGTAGCATGCCAGAGTTGCCTGCAGCAGTGCGGTTCTTATTTTGGAAATCTCTACCATAATTCTGTCAGCTCTGGCACTGTCTGAAATGCACAGTGAAAAATAGAGGAGTGAAGGACTTTGTCATCTGGGCCTTTTCGTGCCCAAGGGAAGAAGAGCGCTCGATGGGATCGGAGCAATGAGGGATCATGCCTGTCTGACCTGACTCACTAGGAGGGAGTCAAGAAAGAAAGCGAAAGGCTTAAAACCCCTGAGACAATGAGCTTGCTGTAGCGATTCACCTCACCTCCTACTCAGATGTGTCAGAGCTGAACACGTCTAATAGAAATGCCACTGCTTCGAAAAAGGTGTCACGCTGCCTAGAGAGAAAGATGCTGATTCTTGGCATTATAAAGGTGGCAGCATGATTAGACGATCACCTGTCGAAGTTCCTCCAGCACCAAGGTGAAGACCCAGAAGTAGAGCATTATCTCTGGCGCTCCGGGGCCAAGAGGCGGCGGCGGGCGGAAGTCTAGCAGGAGCACGTAAGTGAAGAGGCAGAGGAAAGCAAAGTACATGATGACATTGCCGAGGAACACCGTTACCGGAGCGCTCCAGAAGCGACGCCAGCGGCGCAGTAAGAAACGCCACCAGACCGAGGCACAGCTCTGATCTGCTTGACCTCCAGGTGACGAGTCCCTGGAAAAAAGTCGCCACATTAATATGTAAAGACAAATCTATATCAAAATATAGATACAGTCATGTAAATGGAGAGTAACAGGCAGGATTCTGAAATTCAAACACGTTTGCTGATGTTATCAGTGTGCGATGGTATGATGGGCGTCAGTTGTATTCACACTGGCACCAAGGTTATTATAGTTAACTAAAACTAAACCACAGTTAGACGTGAACAAAACCCCATTTTGAGGCATTGATGGATGTTTATTGACATTTATTGTCTGTAAGTCAAGGGCACTCAAAGGTTAAGTGCTTTCAATGCAACACCTGTACTGACCTTTCTTAAATTTAGCCTCTAGCAAACGCCCTTCTTATAGTAATAATTAAAAAGTGTAAATAAAGATTTTTAAAACAGTAAAAACTAACCGAAATAAGAAAATCCACTCTGGAAACGAACTGAACGTGAATCGAATTACAAGCAAATAATGAAAATGGAAAGAAAATATTAAGTAGCTAATTTTCTGTTATAAAAAAAAAACAGCTGTAAGTGTGCAAGCAGTGTGCACTGTAATGAACAACAAATGAAATGATACTTTTAGCTTATTCTTTCATTGTTTTGGTAAAAAGCAGAGCAGTGTGCACTCGTGCTGAAGTCTATGAACTCTAAAATAAACAAGATAGCAAACTCACAGACGGTCATCATCATCATCGCTTAGAAGTAAAGCCTTTTCGGTGTCCAGACTGTCCAGCTCCACAAACTGCTTGTCATCATTTCGATTGTCCAGTTCTTCATCACTACAATACACATAACCAAGTGACACAGAGCTCATCATCAGCATGGCATAGACAAAAAGGTGGAGGTCATCGAAACACGGATCACCTGAACTTTATGAGGTTGGTCCATATGAGCGGTGGACAGAAGAAAGACACCACGAGTTTGGAGATGGATGTGTCTGTTGTCATGGACCCCCACCAAATCTTTGTGAGCAGAGCCTGCAGCACAAAATGAGTTTCTCATACAACACGGGCAAACTAGCAGAGTGTGTAAATTCGGGTTACCACCAGGGGGCACCACAGGCCTTACAAAATGTTTGCTTTGCAGCCTCGAGCCCATATTCACAGAAGAAACATATGCGGCGTTATCTCAGATAGACAGAGAGAAAAAAATCTAAATGCTTCTCCCCCAGTCAAACCATTTCATTAACCAGTAACTACTCTGCCTGAGACCAGGGAAACCCACTTCCTCTTGAAACAGTACACGTGTACTGGATCATAATTAACGGCATCCCATTAAAAAGGTAATTCCCACTTTGTGCTATGAATAAAATATATATCATTCCCATGTGCTAACTTTCCCTGCTGACACTGAATAGCAATTAACTCTCACTGATGACTTTCTAATGACAAGGGCGTCTGTTGGAGGCATATTTAGACAAAACTGTGCACTGAGTGGCTTCTAAGTATCTAATGGCACACAGTGCAGAGGGAAACGTTTAATAACTGCCGCGGAAACACAGTGCATCAGCAGAGATGGCGGCAAAGAACCAGACTTATCTGTCGGCTTCCCAATGCTTAATCTGTAGGATGAAACTTATCAATTTTAAAACGGCATATGTGTCTTCTTGTCACCTGAACTCCGTCGTGGGCAAAGAAGGATTTGGCATCTGCCTCAGTTGCCAAGTTAAGGACTGTAGTTTTGCTCCAGCAGTGTGTTCTCCTCACTAACAAAGCATAAGCCCTGTCTTCACTGTTGGAGTAACACTCTCCAAAGACATCTGCCACAATAAGAAGAGTAGTTACACAGCGTCAGCCGCTCGGTTAGATTACATCCAGATTCACATTTTAGTCCCTCAAGTGGAATCTGTTTGTGCTTGTGAATAACAAAAAGAAAAGACAAGCAAAACACTGCTGGCTTGAGGTTAGAGGTTTGACCTCTTGCTATGTTTGACCATTACATTATCAGCTCCTGCCATCAAACAGTTTATGTACTCACCAAGGGCAAACTGCTCATACTTGGCCTCCTTCATGCTACGTGCGGACTCAGCCTCAGATTCCAGTCGTGCCATCTCTTTCAGAATCTTACAACCCGCCAGGGCTGCCGCAACCGCCTCAGGGCCCTGAAGGATTAAAAGAGAGCTGTATCCAAGAAATGGGTCTGAAAGGGGGATTTGAATTTTTGAGAGCTGCATCTTTTGCATCTAAATGGTTCTGCTGTGTGCACGGGGCTACTACAGATACATTTCAACCTGTAGGTTTCCCCCCAGCCCCCCTGTGGTTTCTAAAGCCTCCATTCAGAAGCACTTCCTTACACGTCGTGCGACACTGTTGTTATCGGCCAAAGTAACTCGTCAGTCAGTTTGGGTATGATAGCAGGCTCTTGAAGGGCTTTAACAATCTGACCTTGAATGTAAGGCCTATTTGAATGCTTGTTGCTTTCAGTCTCTATAGTTTGAATCTATTGAATAACCCAGAAGGAAGCTGCTTGCTTTAGCTTGTATATGAACTGCATGGATTGTGTAAAGTATAAATAAAGAATGTCTGTTTTCACAGGGTGGCTGGATAGCGCCCCTGAATGTCTCATGAATGCAAAGATTCTTTGCATCATATACCGTATTGTTCGCCCTATAAGACGCTCCGGAAAATAAGACGCACCCAATTTTAAAGGAGGAAAATCTAGAAAAAAGATTCTGAGCCAAATACTGTAGAACACTTTCTCACACACACCACACACACACTGCCTCTGCCCATTTTATCGAGCATGCATCGGTGGTGACTTGTGTGGACTTGTATTTTTATTTTAATTTATTTTTGTTCCTTTTATTTTATTTTTATTTATTTCTTTATCTTTCTTTTATACTTACTTTTTATGTCCCGTCACTTTCATTGCTTCTCATTGTAACACTACAAAGTTATCTTTTAAGTGATCTTTGTTTTTTCCTAACTGTATGTTAAACGTGTGATAAATAAAGTTTATATAAAACTTTATTGGACTTGGTGGAGCCAAATAACCCGTCATGCATTTCGCGAGACCAGCCCGGTCACGCTCACCTGACCTGTGACATCATCGAGTACGCTGGCGTTCCAATTGCACAAATCGCGACTTGCTGAGAACGCGAGTCCGGACCCGCGATTGAGAAACGGCACCCGTGATTGGGGGGCGGAGCTTTGGCGGATCAATTCTTCTGCCCCTCCATCACGGGCATGGAGCAGGAGGGGCAGACGTGCGGACGTTTCAGGGCAGCATAGATCGATACAGTGCCCGGGAGATATGCACAGAAGAGGCCAAACTGTGCCCACACTGACCTGGGAGACATGAGGAGGCACAGCCTGCAGCACACAGAGGACTGCGAGCAAGCGCCACACAAAGTTAGGAGCAGTTTTAATGCAGGCAAAATGTGTGTTTGTTGTATAAGACGCACCAACTTTCCCCCCAGTTTTGGGGAAGAAAAAGTGCGTCTTATACGGCCAAAAACACGGTATATAGCTGACATTATAAACCTGCCTGTTGTACATATAAAAATGGACATTTTCTAACTTCTTAGTGGTCCTGGGAAGACAAGGAAAGCAAGAATTACATATAGATAGCAGCCAAAGTCTCTTTTCTTAACCACTTATAGGGTTCTGAGAGCTTGGTGCATAACACAGCTGACAATGGGTGGAGGTTTGGGTGGATGCTGGATGGAACGTCAGTCCAGAGCTGAAGAAAAGACATATTCATGAGATGCTCAAGAGACATTCATGCCTACAAGTAGATCTGTGGTCAGGTTAAAGTCACCAGTAATGCTCATACTGTATTGGACTGTGAGGACGAGCAGCATACTGCAGCAGGGGGCTCTACCCTGTTTTTTTTTTTTTTTTTAAAGGATCAGTGATTTGTGTTGATTATGCTGCATTTTTTTTGCACGCCTGGATCGACATACTGTATATGCACATAATAAATATGTGAGAGTTTGCAACGCCTGCGAGGATAATTGTCACTCGGCCTTGAACGTGGGAAATACTTCAAATAATCAAATTACGAATGCCGATATCCAGGCCAGAGTCTGAGTGCTGAGACGCTAGCGGTGGGGGATGGGCGCACACTGAATGCAATTACCATAATTTCAGATAATGTTTGAAATATAAGACGCTGGAAAAGAGCACATAATGGTGACCGCTTGTGAGATTACAATAATTGGTTGCCTCAGTTCAGGGAAGGGCAATAAAGAAATGAAAGGTGCTTTGAAAAGATGTTGAAAACAAAGAGCAATTATCATTGATGAGTGTCATTTAAACTATTCGTGGGACATCAATCCCATGTCGGCCTAAATTTCTCATTACCTTCATCAGGACGTCGGGCACGCATGCACTGGCTCACCGCTGGTTGGCCGCCTCGGCAAGCAGCCCGACCTTCATTTGAATAATGTTCTCGGAGATAAGATAGCTTTTTAGTTCACCTCAGTTCTCGATAAATATGCCGTTTGCCGGGCTCTTTTTTATCTCGACTGACATTTTCATATGGCAGGACTGACCTACACCTGCACTGGGCTGGCCCGCATCGCTCATCACACCCAAAGCAGAACGCAAACTATCACAGCATCATTCAGCTCACTTCACTTTGCTTTGAGGAGAATTTTCCAATGCCAGGCACATTTAGTTATTTATTGAGCCGCACAGTGCTGAGATAGTACGAGCTGTAGCTCAACCGACCAAAGAAGCTGACAAGACTGACCATGGCCCAAAAGTAGTTAGCCATCTGCTGTCGGTTCTGAAGGGCGGCCCAGAGGAAGAGATCTCGCCAAGGATGCTCGCAGCGCTCCTCTAACTCAGCCAGATTCTTCTGGTGGTGGAACAGTCGACCCTTTGCCGGCTTCTCCTGGAGCACACAGAGAGCACGCTTAATGTATTCAATATGTATCGTAGACGAGGTAGCCGCACACAGTTTGCAGAACAGGCAGTGCTTACATAAGTCAATCTACGACAGCTCTTTTACCGCAAAAGCAATTTCCCTCGCGCCGCTGTAAAGAAGTCATAGCTGCTTGGTTGTCAACTGGAATATGTAATGAATTTAGCCAAGCAGACCTTCAGCCAAGAAAACATTTGACTGCGGCTGTGTTCTTCTTTGAGACCGCCAGCCTTACAACAGTGAGTGGCACGAAACCTGACAGCATAATTAGAGAAAATATAGGGATTTTTTAGAGTGCAACAGCAGGTGTGATTTTCCACGATGAGCCGTCTCTTTTTCTGCTGCAGTTAGAGAGA
This sequence comes from Pelvicachromis taeniatus, assembly GCA_015108175.1. Lineage (NCBI taxonomy): Eukaryota > Metazoa > Chordata > Actinopteri > Cichliformes > Cichlidae > Pelvicachromis > Pelvicachromis taeniatus. The sequence continues at coordinate 16,682 of VURO01051058.1, read as the reverse complement.
AAAAAAATGATGATGTGATAGGAGTGACAAAAGGGCTGGCTGCCATGAAAAAAGCGGTGTGGCTTTAGTGGATAGATTTTATGGGTTTTGTTCTCTGCTATTAGTATAGGATGAGCTGCCGTTAAAGTCGCCAATAAAGATTCACTGTCTTCCGGGAAGTGAGTTTACCACAAAGTCTATATATTTTCTGGTTCATTGCATCTTTCAGGCGCTTAAATGTCGCGAATGTAGCTGTCTGAGAGGGTTAGAGGTAAACTCTCTCACTCGCTGCTCACAACTCATAGATAAATGCAAACCTTTATGTGGTTCACAGAGACACTGCTTCATTTTAAATTGACCAAAGACCAAAAAAGGGGATGAGAAACTTAACACAGACAACATGTTGTTTGTGTGGAACGTTCAAAGACGAGTACACCGCCTACCGTGGGAGTCTTCTGGTAAAAGCCTTTACAAGAGTCGTGGAGAAAGTCTTTCAGCACTTTGGCGACCTCATAGAGGGTGAAGCGGGGTTTTCGGTCTGCTTGCTCGGAAGGATAGTGCCCGGGTGGGCCATGTGTCCTGGCAGCTCCAAGCATAACCTGCTTCTCCTCGTACTTTTTGAGGAGAAGGTTGTGAAGGAGGCTTTTCTCCGAGACAGACAAGTAAAGCTCCTGAAGACGGCCGTAGGTAAGGAACTCTCCCAGGTTCACGCCATTGTCCACGAAAAGGCGCACAAAGTCTGGTTTGTCGTTGATCAGAGCGTCCATCATCACCTCTTCAAGATCGCACGCCTGCAAAGATCATTAGACTTATTACAATGACTCATTCATGACCTCTCTTCTTCACAGCTATAAAAATGTTCCTTTCTGCTCTTATGAAGAGCCATGCCAGTCTTGACTGGTACTCTTACTGTTATTACTATAATACTATTCATTAAATGATGTGAACATTGCCAATTTCACATGCTAAACAGCTTTAAGAGCATGCTCTGTGCAGGTCTAAGAGGGTAGCTATTAGCTGGTCTGCTGTGTCATTTTGCACACACATCCATGATCCTCTGAAGGTGAATCCTACTGGCACAGCTGGTGCTTTGAGGTTGGTGTTAATTGATAACATCTATTAATTAGGCAATGTTAGCCGGCTAATATATCAAACTGATAACAACCTCTACATACACAGGTTTGAATTCCAGTATAGAAGTGTGTCAAAACGTTTTTCTTTTGTTCTCTCATCCTGCTTTCCTCCTAATGGCCACTAGAGGGCGTGGGCTGGTTGCAAAAAGAAGTCGGATTGTATAAAAACATATAAAGAAAAACAACCCCACTTTCCACTTTATTTATGACCTCAGTAAACACTTTAATGATGAGTTCATGTTATCATTCACTACTTTTAAATCCTATCTAACAGAGAACGGTGCTCAGTTTGTACATTTTGCTCTTATTTAGACAAAAATAGAGGACAAAGCAGGGTATAATTCGGGTCAAAGTCAGCAAAACATGGCAAAATGTCAGGCTTCAAAACAGGAGTCCACAAATCATGCTAGCTGCAGCCATCTTTTATATACAGACTATAAAACCAACACACTTGACTGTAACAAAAAACATATCTGATGAAATATGTTATTGTTATCATTGTGAGCATATTAGCATACTAGCATATTAATGACTTGTAACTCTGGTTGTACTCGATTGTACTCGAAACAGTTCGCACTCCCTTTTAATGTTGCTTTAGAAGGCGCGACAGGTTTAATTACCATAATTTGTCAAACCCCCATCAGCTCGGCTTGTCTCACCTTCCACTCCACATCTCCATTAAAAATGTCACTCTTTGCTATGTCCACTCTGTTCCAGGCCACTGCCAGCTTCAGCTCATCCAGAAAGTCTTGGGCTTCTTGACTTTGGCTCTTGCAAGCTGACAAACACACACACACACGCGCGCACACATACGTGCACGCACAAAATGTCAACAGATTTTCAATCTATCAAGCGCTCAAAATGTCAAGGCGCTTTCTTATTGCAACTGTCATGTCAGGAAACCTGTAATTGTGCAGCCTTAGGAAATTGCAAGTTTCTTAAACATATCTCTCACAAGAAATATTTTACCTTTGACTAGAGCTTTGAGAATGACTGTATCCAGCTCAGAGCTCTCCTGTTCCGGGTCATGGACAGTAAGGAGATGCTCGTGATCCAGTATCTTCTGAATCTGATAGTCAGGGCGACACTCAGGAATTATGAAAATATCATTGAGGGGCACAATTTAACAAAGAGAATCGGATGTGTTGTCTACACAATACCTTTACTATTTGTATCAGCTCGAAAAGAAATACGCTACAAAATTGTTATCTTGCCCTCCCTCCTTGTGTTCTTAATTAGGCCATCACATACACATTTTGAAGATAACGATGAAAATCCTACATTAGCTTCCTGCACAATCTTCCCCAGTGTGCCCTATTTTTCTGCCAATGTTCAAGTCTTGTGATGTGCATATCTGTATATGTGCCTGCCTCCACGCTGTGCACATCGCTCTTACCAGCTTGACCCAGTTACTGATGTCTGTGCTGTGGTGGGCATTTGGAAAGGTGTCCAGCAGCAGCTCATGAACACTGTCCGTATCCCAGCAGCCCCTATTCATCAGTGTGACAAGGATGTCAGCCACACCTCCAGAGCCTGCCAGGATCAGCCATGGTGTCGAATTGCCAATGCCTTTATACATTCTCTGCAAGAAGGGACACAGTGTTCTGATGAATTTCCCGTTGATATGTTTTTTTTTTTTGTTTTTTTTAAAGATGATAACTTCCCAACTAAACATCAACAAGAATTATATTGCTCAGTGTAAGCTGTAGTCTATAATCTCCTCAGTAATGGCTCTATTTATGCAAATGCATTGGTGACTTTGATGGGCTTTTTGGTTGAAGAGATTAGTTTTGTGAAAACAGAAAGAATTTGTTTCTCAGTCTGGCTTTGGCCTGCTGCCTCAGGAGATGGCACCACCAAAATTTGACTGAGAGCCTAATTTTCAAGCCTTAGCCAGTGTTCAAACCCAGAATGTGCACATTTGAATGACAAAACAAATGTGCCTTTCAGAGTGCTCTTCATGGTCTGGTCTTTAAAGTTCTTGAGAAGCTAATGTAGCGCAATGAAAAAAAAAAAAAAGAAGCTTACTTTTAGGATCCTGGGTTCCCCGTGGACCAAGAGACACAGAACAGGGATCTCAAAACTTCCTGCACCTGTGAGTATATTGACAGAAAGAAATGCATGAAAAGGAGAAACTGGGGTGATGGTGGGTTGCAAAGAAGCTTACAGGGGTAGCATTTGTAGCTCTAGGCTAGCTAAAGCAAGTTAAATATAAGAGGTTCACTCACAGGACGTGCTGTTGTGAGCTGAGCATTAGTGTCTGAGTTTACCTACACTGGTTGTGAATGCTCAGGTTTGTAAAAATATCTCTGTCATATGTTCCTCTTCTGTCCAAGTTGTGGACAGTTGAGCCAAATGTTGGTTTTGTTTTTGCTCCAATATTCAATTTGAACAGCTTTGGAAACCCAAAAAGGAAAATAACCTCCATTTTTATAAGAGGCAATAAAGTACAATAAATAAATAAATAAATAAAATTAACTGACTGAAACATTATTTATGGAAACAGGCGACTTTTGAATATGCTGTAAAAAAAATAGTAAATAAGCAATTAAGAAAAGAACTACATTTATATAGTTCCCTTCAAGAACAAAAGTCACAAAATGCTTTACATTTCATGACTTTACAATTTACAATTACAATGAAAATGTTAATTTACTGTTAAAATGGTAAAAACACATTCCACTAGATTCACTGCTATTGTGCTCGTGAAGTAAGTCAAGACTTCATAAACATCATAAAATATGAATATGCTTTTTTTCTTTTTCCTTTAAAAAAAAAGAAAGAAGCTATTTATATGTGAAGCAGCCACAAGTACTACGTGCAACACCACAATGAAACAAAATGCATCCATAATTAAACTCCATAAAAACTACCAATTGTCACAATTGTCTCCTAAGTACATTCCAGTGTCGTTTTTACTCAGTTTTACATAGGTACATGTAAAGGAACATACTGTATAAACTTTTAATGAAGCAACTTTAAAATACAGCATTTGTTACAACTGCGTAAGTCAAAGATTGGTTTCCAGCGACGACCTAAAAGATTTTTACCTCCGTAGCCTGTGCGCTGAAGAGAGATATGCTTGAGCAGCTTCACCCTCATTTCACTGGTGGCTCCGGGTCTGTTGGGATCTTCCTCAACCAGAACAAAGTGAGAGTGGTGACTGTCCAGGGAATACACTGATCCATGGGGCAAGTCTTGAGGCTTGTATGCCGCAGGTTCATCAACCTTCAGAAAAAATGGACGGATATGCAGCAGGAAAGAGGGCAGCATCAACACGTTAACTCGAGAGATGCAAATGTGAGTTCATGGATGATACTGATATTGGCCTTGTGTTGCCTTTGTGTGAACAGGAACCTTGGCTGTGAGTAGTGCCTCTCGGTTGTGGATCATGTTCCAGGGAGCAATGCCAATGGCCACAACGCGAACTTTAGACGAGGTGCTGGCCAGGGAGTGATCTCGTACCGCCTGGCCTAAGTGCTTGGTGATGCCAAAGCGAAGGCCATTAGTCAAAATCCATGCCCCTGGAGAACAGCGATGCGGTTGCATATGTACATAAGAGGTTTTGAACATTGGATGGCTAATTTTACATCATCTGTTTGCAAAGTTCTAATATCAAAACGGAAAGTTGGATCCAAGATTGCAAATTAAACTGACGTAGCTGCCAACACAATCATAAAGCTAGTTATTCTGAAATTAATCATATAATTTATTAATGAAAACACATGATATGACAGGAAAAAAACAACACTTTATATATCAAATAAAAGGCAGGCTTTTCGGTTAGCATTGCCAGTATAGCAGCCTAACACGAGTCTTTTTCTTTGATTTCAAAAGCCAGGGCCTGTTTGTACCCCTGATTATAACCTGTGCTTTGTGCAGCCTTCACAAGTCCCTTTCTCAGTGTGTCCCTAAGCCAGGGCTTCATCTGAGCCTGCTCATCTCCTCCCACTATTGCTACCACCAGGTGTGGAGGAGCGAGACCCCAGTCTTCTGTCAGCATCTGGTAGATCAGCACTGGGTCTGTGTTGCTGCGCACCCTCACAAACTGATGGAAGGCAAGAGGAAAAGTGACGTGTCAGTATTCTGCTTGAACCGCACACTCTTGTTATGTGACCTTCCTCACTCGTTATGACATCGAGTCTCACCTTTCCTCTCGTTTTAGTCGGACTAAGAAAGTCAATGTCGCCGACTCTGCCAGCTGCCCAGTGGCTCTTCTCTTTCTTCATTCTGCCGGCGAGTCCCCTGGCTACATTCTCCAGAGTCTCATCTACTGTAGAGCAGCAGGAACAGCCCAGCAAGACACTGACAGCAGAAAAAAAGCATATATGCATCAGTTTTCTGCAGCACAGAAAAGATATGAAAGAAAAAATCAGATTCAATTTTTATCTGCGTAGAATATTCTGCACACAAAGCTCCTCATAAACATGCAGCAACACTTTTCTGTGCAGCAGCAATTACAAAAGGACAATTAATTTCACCCGCCAAGGCTGTCGCACTCTTCTGTTTGCTTCTTATTATCATGTGTATCTATCTATCTATCTATCTATCTATCTATCTATCTATTCAAAGTTTAAGGAAAACACCTGGATGTCAACATTTAGCTGTTTAAATCATAACTCTGATACAATAAAGCACTATTAAAGTTATTATCTAAGAGTCATGCAGGTTGCCGTTGCCCATTTGTAGTTTGCTGCAGTTTGTATAGTTTCTAAAGACGTTTTGCAACTTGTACTTTTTACTGTTTTATCTTCTCCTCATATTTATGTTTTTCTTGTGTATATGTGCATATTTCTACATGGCCTATTTCTTTCTTTCTTTTTGTATGCATTCCTTGTATAAAGATGATTCTGATTCTGGTCAGACATAATATATGTAATATTATACTTTACACATTGATTATTATTGATATTCTAAAGATCTTTTTGTTTTCTCTCCCATATCATTTTGTCTTTTATTTGAACGTAAGTGGACTCAAATCAGTAATTAATTCTATTCCATTAACTCTCACTTTCATTGTCGCTTGAGTAAAAGCCTAATATTTCCAGACAGGGTCGAAGCGTCCTGCAGTATCATTTTTTTTTTTTTTTTAAATTTGATCAAGATGCATAGATGGAACAGAAAAAAATACGAAGGTTATTTCATTAAATGAACTCATTTAGATGATTTAAATGCTTTATGGTTTATCTGCTTCGTCCAGTATTAGCTAAATGAAAAATGTAGCGCTGTGCTTTTCTTCTTATTTAATATCGGAGAAAGCATTCATTTCTCCACAGCCAGGAATGGACCGGCTCTCATGAATAATTTAAACAGAAAACTGTACTTGGAGTTAGT
>VURO01051056.1:4982-17486 GCA_015108175.1 Pelvicachromis taeniatus | reverse complement strand
GTGTTACTGTCCGAGATGCTGCATTGGTAGTAGATCCCTGTAGACTCTGAAGGCCCAGATTCACAGTCAGACCGTTTGTAGTATAGCTGAGATCATCAGGAGAGACACAAACAGTGCACAGTTATTATGATTGTTAAAGGTGAAAAAAGATATAAATACTTTGACTTTCTGGGCTTATAGAAATCCTCCCATCAGATTAAGATTGGCTTAAGTTTATATATCACAGTCCTTCAAGTTGGCAGTAGTTAAACTCTAACTTAAAAAATAATCACTTGACCTAGCGGTCTTAGCTAATTATAATCCCCAACCTTTGTTTTGTCTGGAAAAATTCTTGAATGGGTAGTAAAACAGCTAACAGATCATCTGCAGATGAATGGCTCATCACAGTACAGACATTAAACAAATATGTAGGACTGCCTTCTTCCATTTGCGCAATATCTCTAAAATTAGAAATATCCTGTCTCAGAGTGACGCTGAAAAACTAATTCATGCATTTATTACTTCTAGGCTGGACGACTGTAATTCATTATTATCAGGATGTCCTAAAAACTCTCTGAAAAGCCTTCAGTTACTCCAAAATGCTGCAGCCAGAGTCCTGACAGGGACTGGAAAGAGAGAGCAGGTTTCTCCCATATTGGCTTCCCTTCATTGGCTCCCTGTTAAATCCAGAATTTAAAATCCTGCTCCTCACATACAAGGTCTTAAACAATCAGGCCCCATCTCGGATCATCATGGACATTTTCATACCTACTTCATTTACTCTGCTCCGAATCAGTTGATGAAGTTACACATCTATAGTACCTTGCTGCGTAGAATACAAAGCATACGTGGCTATGGAACGCTTTTAGCTCAAACTTGGAACGTACACCTGGTAGTTGGTTTGGATTGAGGTCCAAGCTCCTTAGAGTACAGTGACCTGGATGAGAACCTTCACAGACATATTTTACACCACAAACAAAACCTCTGGCTCTGGATTTCGTTTGGAACGGCACCGAGACCATCGAGATGTAAACTGCTTTCACAGCAGCTGTGAAAACAGCCTTAAAGACCTCATAGCGCCATATCAACCCAACAGGCCACCTTGTTCTCAGACCACTGGTTTAGTTGTGGTTCCCGGAGTATAAGCCTAGGCTAGGCTTCTAGTGATGCACTGAGTGTGTTTTTTTTACTCACCTTTTCAGTCACTATGTATTTAATCAGTAGTTAATATTAATCTCTGGCTCTCTATCACAGCGTGTCTTTTGTCCTGTTTCCCTCCCCCCACCCCCAACCAGTTGTGGCAGATGGCCCCGCCCCTCCCTGAGCCTGGTTCTGCTGAAGGTTTCTTCCTGTTAAAAGGGAGTTTTTCCTTCCCACTGTGGCCAAAGCGCTTGATCATAGGAGATCAGCTGATTGGTGGGGTCCTCTTTGTTTTCTCTGTTTTACAATATAAAGCACCTTGACACAACTGTTGCTGTGATTTGGCGGTATATGAATAAAATCGCATTGGACTGAAGAATGTCACACAGAGCTCAAGGTTTTTAATTCAGCTGTTCAGCTTTCTTGTTTTCAACTCGGTGCTCTGTTTGTTACACTTTATTAAAACCGAGACGTAGGCCTTTGTTTGTGGGCTCATTAAAAGCTGCTTAGAAATATGTTGTCCTCACAGGACAGCCACTACAATCATATGACTTCACATGATGCGTTACTGTAGATTACAGAGAATATAAAGCGCTGGAAACAAGCTCCGCCCACATCTGCAGTTTTAATATCATTCCATGTAATGATGATGGTGACTTTGGCAGCGTACGTACTTTTACTTTTGATACTTTATGTGGAATTTACTAATAACACAGTATTTTATTTTTAGTGAGATGTTTTCATAATATTTTATTGCTAATCTTACTAAAAGTAGCAATGCTTCATCATTTTTAGCCAGTGGTAAATGTAGCTGATCATCATAGAAGTAATAATATTTTTTTAATTCCTCAGCCAGAAAGAAGTGCAGAAAGGAGACGTGCAGAGTGCAGCGAGCTGCAGGAGGCTTTCAGCATTTATAAAACAATATAAGACAGGCATCACTAAATGGCATGCTTTAATCGCGTCTAGTTTTTCTGGGTGAATAAAAATGTCATAGAACACCATCACAACATGTTTTGGTCATTTGTGACTATCAGGAATCTCCTCTGAAGGGGTTGATGTATGCTTTGTCCACTATGGCACACACATACAGCAGGTAATAGCTGGTCTTATGTCTTAGTTCCTATATCTAGACTCAGGCACGCATATTCTGTAGGAGGCAAATATAATCATTGTTCATTATGAGCTCATGAAAGCCTTTCTGGACCTCTTGGTCATTTCCTGTTAGAAAACAATTTTCCTTCCTTTTTTAAAATCTTGAACTACCGTAATTTCCGGACTATAAGCCGCTACTTTTTGCACAAGCTTTGAACCCTGCGGGTTATTGTCCGGTGCGGCTTTTCTAAGGCTTTTTCATGATTTTTGTGACATTGTAAGAGGATTTGTTTTGGTTTGTTTAGGCATGTGATCAGACACGGAAAAGACTGACATGTTGGTCACATGTCCGTCCGCCAACCAAAGTAGTGCTGTACGAATTAGCGCGAAAAGAGACTAGATTAGCAAGCTGGCTCTGGCTGGCCCTGTACCCATATCTGCAGCAGGTGTCCAAGGTGAACAGCCTCTGGCATGTTAGAACAAGGCAGCTAAGGGAAGTCGGAAAGTCAGATCCATAACTTCGGGATAAGGATTGGCTCTAAGGGCTGGGTCGGTCGGGCGGCGGTGCTCTTCTGAGGCTGGTGGAGCAGTCACTCTGTTGCCCTCCCCCCCCCCCGCAAGGCGGGCCGTGCCCACCGCTACTAGCAACTAGCCCGCCCACTAGCGCTACTACCCTGCTAGCGCACCTGCGGCTTTTAGTCTGGTGCGGCTAATGTATGAACAAAATATGATTTTTTCATAATTTCAAGTTGTGCGGCTAATATTCAGGTGCGCTTTGTAAAAATACGGTATACTGTCTTAAAATATTTTTAATATTTCAATGACAAAAAAGTTTTTACCAAACCTTAACACCCAGGTCGCGGCATGGTGACCCAAGTTACTCAGTTAAAGCAAATTTAAAAAAAGGAAAAGTACGTCCTGCTGACAGCACCACTTTGGCAACAAGCATCTCCAAATGCATGAAGAACCTGCCGAGGACTGTTAAACGAGAAAGCCACAACATGGGACAACTGCTTAAAATGTGTAAAACCAAAATCCCAAAAAGTGAAAAATGCACGTCTCATGTAGACGGGGATGAAATAGAAATGGTCAAGAATCTGCTGGGAATAATAATGACTATGACTCTCTTGTTTTGAACATGTTATCAAAAACCAACGTCACAATCGGAAGAACAGACGGAGCAAAGTGCCGAGCAAGACTGGCAGTGCATTGGTTGAACGCCATTATGACGACAACAGGAAGAACTTAGGCCAGACTCTCCACAGGATAGACCTTCCTACAGAATGTTTATCCACAGAGTCCATATGGTTTGGCCTTAGCTAGATAATGTCATGTTTGTCTGATGAATAACAGTATTATAAGTATTGTGAGAGTGAGACACAGTTTCAAAGAAATGCATATTTTCCTTTGTATCGCCTCTTTAATGTCCTCATTTATGTTATGCCGATAGCACCTAATGTAACCTTGAGCAAGTAGCCTGCAGCACGGATGAGGAGCAGGCTGCAAACGTCTAATAATGAGTGTGTCATCTCTTACGAGTGCAAATACACACAAGAATATCTCAGTAAATCACAAAAACGCTCACTTTAAGTTGAGTTCAGGGAATTTTATTTCCTGCAAAGAAAAGAAAATCAGCTTTTATTTATTCCACCTCCTGCTGGTGGGTGGAAGCTCGGACTCTCTTGGACCGTTTAAAGGCGGAAACATAATTCTTTATTCTATCTAATAAATGATGAAACTGATGAGAAACTGTTATTAGATACAGTAGTGGAATCAGGGCGGGCATCCCTGCTGCTCATGATGGGCATTAGTTAAGACTTAAAGTACAAAATAAGTTTTAAATCCATCGATAATGTATTCCTAACGTTTCTGTTGCAGGAGTCGTTTCACCTCTCGTGAGCAGTGGTATTGCACGGGAGTTGCAGCTCTGCCTAACACAGCCGTCATCTGTTTGGATGCCGTCACACAGAAATCTCACACGATTTTCAAAAGCCGCAAGTTCTACCAAACAGATAAATCGGGCAATGTTTCGCTCGCCAGCGCACTCCTTCACGCTGTCACCCGCACACGAAGTTTCTTGTTTACAAGCTCAGTTTGTCGCTGCAGCAACGGCGTGCTGAACGAAGGACACGGCAGCCTCATGCAGGTCGTTTATATTGTGCAGCCAAGCTCATTAACTCCTAATGTTTGTTTGTTTGAGCTTGTTCCAGTTGATCCCCATTAAAGCGCTGTTGTAGTCCAAATGGACCTTTGTGAGCTGCCAATGGGGGCTGCCAATATTAATGCACTGCACCGACTGTTGAGGAAAAAACCCAGGAAAGCTTGATTGTGAGAGGCTTTCATGTCACAAAATGCGATATCACAGGAAGAGTTCTGATACAGAATCTATTTCAGAGTCTCTTTTTTGATTCCCTTTTTGGTTTCATCATCTTTTTATGTTTCTTTGATAGTTTGCAAAGAAGGCTGATGCTCAACTTCCAATTTTTTTTGAGTGTCCTCAACTGACAAGTGCAGCGACCTTGTCACATTTTTTTCACAGCTTTAAGACCACAGGCTGTAATTATTTCATGAAAGTGCCAGCGTACCCTGGCCTGACCCCACCCCACACTTCTCTCGCTCTCCTGCTACATGTGCACTCGTATCAAAGCTTGAATCCTCTTTTGTTCGCCGTCTTTCACGGTGCTTTAACACCTTGTATGACATACTACCTCCAGTATGGTTGATCTTAAACGCTACCGTTGCTGAAACATCACAAACTGCAGTTTCTCGAGTGGCTTTTTGAGCCTGGTTCCATGGATGAGTCAGACCCCCATGTTAAAATGTCCAGAAGACATAAAAATCTTTGGATGTGATTTGTCAGTATTTAATAAAACTGAATTGAGTTGAATGACCCCGTCCGCTTGAAAGACTGTACATTTACTACCTGACAACAAACTAACTCAGCAGAGCATATTTGCTGCTGGAACTACACACCAAGCATCATGGTTGTGGGTCTTTTAACATGGCGTTCGGAGACATCTGTTACCCACCAGCTCAATCGCTGACCGCAGGGGTCTGAAAACGATGTGCCGGGAGTCCGCTGTTTTCACCGGCTCTAGTGAGCCTCGACCTCCCGGTCAGCTATCGAGCTGGTGGGTAACAGACGTCTCCGGAAACGTCGGAGCACTTTTGCGAATATGTGATGTCCTGATAAACCGAGCAGAAGTTTGAAGTTTACATTCTCACTACATTCTTAAAAGTTTATTTTGTGACCCAGAAAGAGTAGTATTTAAACGTTTTTAGCCACGCTTCTGCACCATTGCTGCGTTTGAGTTTTGGACGAAATGCATTCTGGGATATTTAGGTGAACCAAGTCCACACAAGTCACCACCGATGCATGCTCGATAAAACGGGCGGAGCGAGACCACATCCAGGAATTTTTCGTGTTCTCGGCTTGATGCGTACTTTGAATTGGAACAGAACTTGGTCTCCGACTGATGACGTATAACGAGTCCGCGAGAACGCAAGTACACACAAGTCCATGCAATGTTTATTGCATGGACTTGTTTTGACACAGGCAACATGAAATGAAGCACAGAGGAAACCTTGTCAGTCAACCCAGATCTTATGGTGGCGCCTGTCATGGAGCGCTTTATGAAAACTGATGAGTGTTTTTCCATAAACATGATCTGCAATTAATTGAAACAGAACTAAATATCTAAGATTTCTTTTTAATTTACACCTCGAGAAAAAAACAACTCTGCAGCGCCACAACTGTAAGACCAACAGATAAGAGGCGTTTAAACATTTACAAAATTTGTGTCCTCAGCAGAATGAGATTTGAAGAACTCGACCGAGACACGGCCATTTTTACTTCTGCATAATAAAAACTGTAACCTCATGACTGATGCTCATTCTACATCGCTGTGCTACAAAACCCGATGAAACAGAAGTGAAGCTCAACAGTGCTGCATCCTTGGCACTTTGTAGCGTCATGCCCAGCATTCTTCTGTAAACGATTCTTCAGTCATTAAGCAACGCATAAATCACTCACTGAACAAAAACTGTTCAAGTGTCAAGTGAATAAAATCATCTTCTCCAACAATGGGACCATCTCAATTATGGGAAATGTGAAAAAGAGCATAGTAGTCGTGTCTGTTCTAACATTTGTGAAGCATAAAGCTGGATGTCAAAGTGTTGGGGAAATCAATTTGCAGGTTCTTAACTATCATATTTCACAGCACATGAGGTCCAATATACGGTGGCCCTGAGAGGCCAAACGGACCGCAACTTCAGAAAACACCTGCAAAAAGAAAAACGCTGCAAAACGCAGTTTTTTTTTTTGCAGCGTTTTTCTTTTAGCAGGTGTTTTCTGAAGTTGCGGTCCGTTTGGCCTCTCAGGGCCACCGTACCAATATCCTCAAGTTTGAGTTTGTTTTAGAATTTAGATTTTATGTTATTTATCAACATTTATTGTTGTGATTCATTACTGCCTGTTTTTTGTACTGACTGTAGAGGCTGGTGAGAAACAGTGTCTCATTTCAGCCGGGGTAATACCATAAGGCAGGGGTCACCAACATGGTGCCCGCGGGCACCAGGTAGCCCGCAAGGACCACATGAGTGGCCCGCGGGCCTGTTCTAAAAATAGCTCACTATAACAACTTACCAGTAAGCTGCATTGGTATCAATTTGTTAGAGATAATATATAAAAAATTGTTTATTATTAAATATTAGATCAGCACTAGCTGGTCTCCACGGAAACAGTTGCCATAATCAGTGTCTTTACATAGATGAATATAATTAATTATTAATGATAACATATCATTAAAGTTAAATTGAGGAAATTTGTTATTTCAGAAGTGTGTGTGTCAAACTGGTCGCCCTTCACATTAATCAGTACCCAAGAAGTAGCTCTCACTTTCAAACAGGTTGGCGACCCCTGCTGTAAGGAATGTCAATAAACTTCTTGAATCTTTCTTTCTCAGACCCGATTTCTAGAAGTACTTTGACCATTTCCCGAGTTCTGTACCAAGATTTACCCATGACCGGAACAGACTCCACCGAAACTCAGCTTTACTTTCTTCTCCCTACACAACGGTTCCATTTCCTAATTGGCTGCATTTTCATCTTAAAGAGTTTTGTAGAGCAGAGGTGCTGGAAGTAGTCTTCTGGTCAGTGAGTTGATACAGCAGTTCAGGTCTACAAGAGCAGAGAGCCTTGTCCCGAGCAGTCAATAACCCATTATTACAGAAATAATGATGGACGCCGGCTACAAACTCATGCACTCTGATCCTGGAATGATTTGGGGCGTGTGGAGGTTATGATGGGCGCTGCTGCTTTGAGTAAGCATTTACTGAGACTGCAGTAAACAAGACATTTGTTGAGAATGATCCTGCTAGCTGTGGATTGATGTGTACTCGGTGTTCTAGTCATAATTTACACGAGCTGCGCTTAAATTAAAGTGCAGCACCTGTGTTCACTATTATTGGCAGAAGCTGTCGAAAAGATCTGTTTCGATTTTAAAGAAAATCGAAGAGAAATAATGTTGGAGCCATGTGTCCCAAACTCAGCTGTCAAATCCACTATATATGGAAAGTACTGTGCAACAACAGCAAAGAAGTTAATCTGAATGGACAATGGTTTCATAAATTACTCTTTCATAGAAAGTGCAGTAAACGGACAAAGAAACTCAATGTTTGGTTGGACTCTCATCAAGGGCCTAGCTCATTACTGTATATTGGAGAGTACAGTGATGATGATGATGCACCTGCCGACACAACACCGACTAAGCGCCTGCCTGACTGAGTCTCAATGCTAAGACGATGTCTATTCACTGAGTTTAAACTCAGTCTCGGTTTTGATCATTGTTGATTGTTGCTGTTCTGGAACTGATCCAGATCTAAAAATCGAGTTTGATCCCTGTTTACAGAACGCATACGGCGACTGTCAGTAATTTCAGATGATATTTGAGACGATAACCATCAAGCCCAGATTTTAAGTAAGAACAAATAGTACCAAGAACCTGTTTTGTGTATAATTTGAGTAGGTGATAGTGACAGTACAGCTCCTGGATGCATCCTGTTGTTAATATATGTACCGGTCACAGTTTGAAGCAGCAAATGAGACAGAGAGAAAAGAACGAGCTGGATTTCCACGGTCATGTTTCCCAGGATGAATCTGGACTTCATGGTAAACGGGTTGGTAATTATGCATGCAGCACTGTCATCTGTCACTAAGTACTTTGTCAACACAAACGCATCACACACACTGTGATGGATGCTTCAGGTGCAACTTGGGGTTGTTCAGCACCTTGTTCAATGATACTTTGACATACAGATTGGAAGAGCCGGGGATCGAACCACCGACTACCTGCTCTGACACCTGAACCCTGGCTGCCCTGTTTTAGCAAATCCCTGTCAGTGCTGCAAGAAATTAAAGATTTTCACATGTGAAATATTATCACGGTAGACACAAGAGCAGGTGGGACTGATGAATGATGAAGACGGCAAGAATTTAAACTCCCGTTTGATCACTGACTTTGATTTGTGCCATCATTACAAAAGAATGTAATTCACCCAGTCTTATAACTAAATACCACAGTACATTTACTTTAGCATATGCTTAGCTGTTGTTTAAGTGCTGATTAAAATGTGTTACGATGCAAATCCTCCAAAATGAAATGAACACGGTAAACTTGATTGCCCTGAGTGTGTAGCTCAAAAGACAGTCGTGTTGAGGAGCAAGCAGCCTCGGAGAATTGCGAACATGGCTGGAGGCTGTTTTGTTTTCTTAAAATGCTGCAAAATTCATGTGTGCCTGGTGGGGAGGAAAGCAATTAGGAGGAGTTGAAGAGTTTAAAAACTCTCTATATGAATCCGTGTGTTTGCAGAGAAGAATTTCACATCACTTTAACCTTTCAGGTCAGTTCACTTGTTCTTGCCTCGTCAATCCCATTTGTGAAGTTTTCCATAAACTACAGAAAATAAATAAAAATAAAAATAAAGAAAACTTCAGCACCCAGCTGTTTCTGGGCTTTTTATTGGATTAGCTTATTCAAACATCACTGCCTTGTTGGTGTACGCTTGTGTTTCTCACATAGAAAGGTTCTCCACATTGTTTTTTGGTAAGGTTTATGAAACAATATGAAATCCATGTTATTAATGACACCTGCCCCTGATAAATGAACTGCACTTGTTGTTGTTGTTTGAGTTTGTGAACAGTAAATGCTCGTACGAGCTAGCAACAGCTGAGAGTTCAGCGTATAATACAAAAATCCACAGGGCCGTTTCTGCAAGATTATCTCTGGGGGACCCTATTTTGTAAAACCACAGTGAGGTAGGAGTTTAAATTCTTAAGGTGAGCCAAATGATGCATCAATTTGCTGCACTTTACATACTTAGTTTCCATCCATCCATCTATCCATCCCATCCCATCCATCCTTCTTCTGCTTATCCTGACCCAGATCATGGGGGCAGCAGCCTAAGCAGAGAAGCCCAGACCTCCCTCTCCCTAGCCACCTCCTTCAGCATATCCGAGAGAACACCAAGGCGTTCCCAGGCCAGCTGAGAGACATAATCTCTCCAGCGTGTCCTGTTTTGATGTTGAAGAATAGCGACTCTATTCTGGGCATCTTTGGATGGCCGAACTCCTCACCCTGTCTCTAAGGGAGAGGCCAGCCATCCTTCTGAGAAAGCTCTTTTCCGGGGCTTGTATCAGCAATCTCATTCTTTCGGTCACTTGGAGGTGCTGATTCTCATTCCTGGTGCTTCCTGGTGAGAGTCCAATCCTGGACTCAGGGCCTGAATATCCTGGGGGAGGAAGCTCCTCCTCCTCCTCCTCTCTGTTTTGGCCTTGAGGGGGCAGAAGTTCTTCCCAGACCTCAGCAGTGAGACAAGTCCATTGTTGGGATCAGAATGCTTTATTAATCCCAAACCTGCTACAACTTCCACTGTGTTTACAGATGGTTGTAGACACTCCAGCTCTTTTGGGTTCAGCGTTTGCTCATATGTACAAATTCGGATTCTTCACTATATCAGACCTGTTGCCAGTGATTTTCAGTGCAGCTTACGCACAGTTTGGCATTGAACTTTTTTTTAACAACTGTATTTATATTGCAGTTGAGCTATTTCTTTAATAAAATGCCTCATTACAGGCTTCTACCTATTAGCTTGAATGAATAGTGGTTCTTGGGCTTGTAAAAGCAGACTGGTCATTGCAGTCCCTCTGGCCATTATAATGTACAAATAAATGGGCTACAGTGTGAGTGTGTTGTGTATTATGGATTCCAAAACAATTATGGTTCAGTGCTCATTTGCTGCATGTAACACTGTAACACTTGGCCTCTCTATGGGAGCAAGCTTTCCATCATTTCAAAACCGTATGGGACGGTGTTCATCGCTCATGTTAATCGTGATATGTTCGCATTCACACGTGTCAATCCAGTGCCTTCGTTTCTAAAATACAGCACCATAAATATTCATAGTATGGCCCTAAATGATAGGTTGAGCGATTGTGTGTGTTGGTGCATGTTTGTGTGTGTGTGTGGGTGTGTGCGCGTGCAAGACATAGCAACCACACAGCCAGACAGGAAGGTGTGTGGGTCCAACTGTTCCAACGGCTGAGGGAGACTTTGTGGGGCTGGCCAGCACCAGAGGTCTGAACAGATGGATTTAGTGGGGTGCACCGGAAGGTTTTCGGGGTGAGTGTAGTCCTGATGTTCATGGCTAGCTGACTTCACCTCTCTCAGGGTTACCAGAGAGACAAAGTGAGACATGAAAAACAACAACAAAAAATCACAAAAACACATTTGTTTGTGTGTCTTTGTCTGTTGCTGCCATCTTTTTTTTTCTTGTTTGCTCTGTTTTGGTTGTCAAACAGCAGGCCACGATCATAAAAATGCAATTATGATCTGTCTGACTGAGCATATTACTGAGTGCGCCGCCAAGCAACACAACGAGTTCCCGTCCACATGGAGGAAGTGACACGGCACCAGTCACAGTATTAAGAGATGTTCTGTGAATTCCCTGTAAGTTCAGTGTCTAGTGTCATTCACTCAGTGATAGAGGGGTGCTGCAACTGCCACCACTGAAAGAGAAAGTGCAAAAAAGAATAACCATGCTCTCCATCAAAAGGCTCGCGGAGGCGTGGGCAGTTACAGTATAAATTAATTAGCGAACGCCATTCCTTGGCTAGGGTTTGTGCTCTGTCCGAGCCTGTTATTCCCTGTGAGGAGAGTGGGCCCGGTGCTGTACAGTCAAGCTCATTAGCAGTTGCTGTCACAGTTGCAGTTTTAACACATTAAAACTCTAATCACATCCTATTTGATAAGCAGCACAGTGCCCGAGAAATTAATTAGACTGATACTCTCAATTCATAACCAAACAGCATCTCGTGTGGACACATTTAAAACAAAATGTTTGCAGCAGATTTGTGGGAACGAAGGTTTGCCAGTGTTGTAAAATAATAAAGCTGATGAGCCGTGCCGCAGGTTAAGGAGAGTGGTCGTGATCAAGGAAGAGCATTGTGGCTTCATGCCCAGACAGGAAATTACAGATGCGATGTTTCCTGTGAGAGTGTTGATGGCGAAGTGTAGACGAGGGTGGTGCAGAACATGTATGAGGATAGTGAGACAGCGGTGAGGTGTGTAGTAGGAGTGGAAGATGGCTTAAGGTGTGGGTGGGATTAGATCAGGGATTGGCTTTGAGTCCCTTCTTGTTTGCAGTGGTTATTGACAGACTGGCAGGTGAGGTCATGCAGAAGTCTGTGGATGTCTGCAGATGACACTGTGATCTGTACTGAGAGCAGGGAGCAAGTGGAGAAGTGGTGTAGGTATGCTGTGGAGACAGAAAACATGTGAATAACAGTTAACAAAAGCTTAAGACATCTTTAAAGAAATGAGCAGTGTGAAGAGTGACTATATTTAAAAAAAATACCGTATATCTTCCAATAGTAGCCCCGGAGTTTATTCAAAAAATTATCCCCCTTATTCCCTTCTCAGACAGAATTGTCACAGAAGTGAGAGGGAAAGAGGACCCATGCGCAGTTTTTAGACTGAGGTGAAAAGACAGTGTGTTTACTTACAGTGCTCCAAAACGTATTCCAACAGTTCACAAATAATGCAGTTCCCAATTGTGCTCCTTCTTTGCTCCCGAGTGTCTCCTTGTCTGTGGTAGCCCAGTGCACGAGTGGTGCTCCCCGAAGCTTCTCTCCCCGACTCTCCAGGAGAGGAAGTAAAAGACCAGAAAATCACAGTTAGCAGGTTCGCTAGCCGACAGTTCCAGTTCAGTGTAATAATCCCACTTCGATGGTCGC
>VURO01051055.1:14087-40450 GCA_015108175.1 Pelvicachromis taeniatus | reverse complement strand
CTATTTCGTCGCAACGTAAAAAATTTGCGTCGATGCGTCGTCACTTTCAAAAAAACACATGGCGGCAGCGAGTAGCGGTAACATGTGGACTTAAACCACGCCCCCCTGAACACGCAGTTCTACAGTATGGGGATATTTGAACCGAACAGGAAGTGATTCAGTCTTTGCCGGCTTTGTAAGGTGGAAATGGCCGATCATAAAACGACCGTAAGTTTTCAACTTTGTTACCAACGCTGGTTTTTACCCTTTAATTCATCCAGACACCCCCCACGTAGACACACACTCAGAGATAAACACCCAACCTCCGTAAATGCAAAACTCATTGAAGCTGCTTAGCAGTAACATATATCATTAGATTCATCGATGCATCCAAACATTCATCACTAGATTCATCGATTAGGAAAATAATCCTTTTGCCCAGCCCTATATATATGTCGTTTTTTTTTTTTTTTTTTACGTTTTTAGTCTCTGTGGTTCAAAGTTTTAGTTTTCAGTAGTTTATAGAGTTTTGTTTCCCTTTTTGAACACCACGTAGTCTGTAACATCCACACACCCATGAATAAGAATATAAACACCACTGACTCAGTCGTGGAGGCTTCTGCTCTCATTTAGTTTGAAAAGTTTTATATCCTAATGAGGATCTCATGAACTACAGCTTTTTTTTTAAACATGCAAAATTGCCAAGTTTAAGTTCTCATTAATTTATTTTTCAATTAGTGAAAAATGCCACCATCACTTTCCAAAAGTCACGTTGAGACTCTGTGTCAGTTGGCTCATTTCTACCGACCAACAAAACCCAATCATTTGCCATAAAACAGCCTCTCAGCCATCTTGGACTCTCTGACCGTCAGTCCGTTTGGGGTTGGCTACAACTCGTATTACCAGAACTTCTAATAATTTCACATGTAATGAAAAATGCTTCAAAACTACACTCAAAAATAAAAGTGAAACATTACGAGCTGAATGTGAACTCACATTCAGAACTTCTTCTTTTCCTCTTTCCTCCTTCACCACCTGTGCAGGACCAGCCCTTTAATCCTTACTTCCTCCATTCACCTGAGAGACACACTCATGGTCTGTGTCTGTATGCGTGTGTGTGCGTGTGTGTGCGTGTGTGAGCGAGCATGTGTGTGAGCGAGAATGTGTGTGGGAGAGAGGGGTCAGGTAGGTTTGTATAATCCAGGTGGTCTCTCAGCTGGTGCTGTGTTCATCAGGATGTTGTAGCTCCATGCACCGCTCACCCTCACACTCACAGGTCACCACACACACACACACACACACACACACACACACACACACACACACACACACACACACACACACACACACACACACACACAGTCCTTGCTCAGCTGATTTTTCATGAATTCAAACTTCCCTCATGTAATGAGCATTTTTGCCTCAAAGCCTTTAATATTATGCTTCTGTATATAATTAGTGTAGCAGCCGAATTTAAATTTTTTTGTATGTTTAATGAAGAAACAACAGTAAAATAAAACAACCAATAGGAACAAAACATTCAGCTCCCTCCTCAGAGCTGGAGGCCTCCCTGTATATTATTTTCATTTCTCACTGGTTACTAAATGACTCTGCATTATTTTGAAGATAAAGTAATTGCTGTATGAATAATACATCTATTTACTCTGCTTTCCTCCTTGTTTGTGATTTCCTTTGCATACATGCATGCGCTCGCGGTTATTAGGTTGGACCTGGGCCGTTCGCTGTTTCTGCAATAGGTGCTTATCATTCTGCCATTCAGTGTTACGCTTCGGTTGCAGTAGCCTAATCCTGAACACTGCTGGAGTGCCCCTGAGCTAAAACATGTTTTTGTAGAAGAGGATACAGCTCTACAGTAGCTCTCAGGAGAATGAAGATGAGAAAGGAGAGAAAATAAAGCTAATAATGGGAATGGAAAATGGAAATGTGTGCATGCATGAAGGCCTGCATCTGCTCAGGTGCAGGAGCAGCACTGAACATACGAGGTTGTTGCAATTCAGAATAAACAGATATGCTAATGTGGATTCTAATTTGAGTACAATGAGAGCACATGTTTAATATTTTATAGCGATTTTAAAAAGTGTAATGACTAACTTTTAAAAACAATCCAGGTGTAACCACTTCTGTCCATGTCTGTGAGCTATGTGGGAACAAACAGCGACAGCCTGGCGCAGTCACCTGACTGCAGCGACCCCAGGTGGCGCCTCAGTCATTACAATGACATTTTGTTCTTTGGAATTTATTGATTTTATTTAACTTCAAAGTATTTAAATATTAGAAACTGTGCGTGTGAAGCCAGAGCATTAGCCCACAGGACTGCTGATAGCTGTTCATGGGGGACCTGCTCAGGTGGTTTGAACAATGGTAACCATGTCAGAGCGTCGAAATACTGACAGACAATCTGGCAACATTGTTGCAAATCTGCTAAGATGTTGCTAGTTTGTTGCTAATAAGCAGCTGTACTGAAAGATGACACTATTAAGGTTTCACTGAACTCCACGGTAGAGTGAGATATGTCTGCAACTGCTCATAAAGCTGCCTCGCTATAATGAGTATATATATATATATATATATCTATATATATATCTATATATATATAGATATATATATATATATATAGATATATATAATAAAAGTATAAACTCACACAAGCATTAAGGCCTTTACACACCAGGCAGGTAAAAACTTTTCAGGCTCATCTATTCTCAGTGCAGCCGTTCACACCGATCGCGTCATTGCTCTTGACGAATTTCCAGCAATTGTTTTTTTAACATTCAAACCAACGTCAATTTTTCAGTTGAATAAACAGGTCTGACCAATCAGACCACTGCATTTGGCAACAAGTCCACTCGAAGCTCAAAATGTGCACTGGTAATAAATCACAGTAATAAGGAAAAAGTCAAATAATGTTATTTTACCTCAGACACAGCTACACAGCAGCTACACTGCTCTGTGACCATTGGCTCTCTGATGTTGTCCCAGCGAGAGCTGCCACACTGACATCCAGTGATATGTACGAAAGCGATGATGCAACTTCAGCTCCAGGATCAAACCATGAACCTGCTGCTGCCTTCTCTTGGATGAACCCAGCATCGGTTTCTTCCTTTTCCTGCTTAGACAGATCGGGACCAGCTCGTCTGGACTTTAGCTAAATGACTCCTGAGGTCATTTTAAGTCTTAATCAGCGATTCAAAGATTTTGTTGCTTGTCAGGTCATAAGACCAGCAGAGCGAGCCCCCCCCCCGGAGCTTCTGTGAATCACTGCCACACATCAATCCGTTTGAAATCAAACGTCCATCCTTTACCTCAGGCTATGCTGACTCAGCTGGGGTTAACCGTCACACTTCTGACTGGCCCGATTAGAGCTGAGTGACTCATCCTCCCTAATGTGGTGCCAGTGAAGGGAGACAAAGCATCAGCAGGCTGTGTTGTAGCAGTGAACAACAGAGACTGCATCTGGTTTTTGTCTCTGCTATTAATATGCCGAGTTGTCTCAGTGTCTCCGTCCTCGGCCTGAGCGGCATTAGTGAGACACTTCTGCAAGTCGCCTCAGCAACAACACTGGCGAGGATGTTGCATGACGCAACTCGTGTCTCTAGTGTTACACAACGTGAGGCAGATCTTTCGATATTATCCAAACACTTGTTTGAAAGGTGAAAGATCCTCTACAGCAGAGCTGTAAGAGGAAAACATGCTGAAGGCACAGCTGAGCCGACTGCACTGACTCTGATAAGCATGTCTGCTATGTTGTTACAGAAAGAGGTTCAAGTCTACGCAGCTTGTGGTGCGTCATTTTAAAAAGACGCATGGGTGGAAATTCTGTGAGCACTTGTGAAGGGCTTGAATGGAGAAAAGAGATGCTGTGCACGAGATACTAAAAACAAACAGCATCCAGGAAAAACGCTCTCATGCTTTCATACAGGAAACCTTTTCAAAGAAAACCAACATAAGTGTTTGAAAAGTGTGTTACCAAGGCTCTTAAGCCTGTGACTGAAACGTAATTAGGGCAAGCGACCCACGCACTGCAGCCCACACCGGACTTCATCAAAGACCAGAGTGCAATGACTCAGTAACAACCCTGAGAAGAGCTTCTTTGAAAAGTGTCTCTACGAGCTTCCTTACTGCCTCCTGCAGCGAGCACAGGCAGAGACGGTGCACAGCGAGAGCCGCCTGGAGGGACGGGTGGCGTTCATACAGACGCTGTGGACAGCGAAGAAGCTCCGCCTTGCTGCTCCGCTGTGAGGACAGTCAAAGTAATCCAGTATTCCAGCTTCATGCTCCGTGCTGCTGTGAACAAGTTTCAGTCTGAACATTTACAAAATGTTTCACACAACAAAAATTGGACAAAATTGAAAAGTGGAAGAGTTTAATGTAACCGTGGCAGCAGCAGATGAGGAGCAGAGCGTCATGAGTGCAACTCTGGATGTATTACTTTGGTGTGGGTGGTGAAGATTACTGCCCCCCGTCGACATTCGACTTTAACACTTGCAAATTAATGTCAACAGCGTCTAATTCACAGGTGACTGCTGTACTTCTGTTATTCATGCAGGACCGCCGTGGTGCTGCAGTAACAGCAGACAGACAGACGCAGCATGAAAAGGACGGTCTGAGGTGGAGGTGGGTTGTAAAGCAGCGTGCACATGTGCAACTGTGGGCGGACTAAAGCGGCTTTAACAGCATGCCATACATTAGAGCGGCTACAGAACGGTGCCTGTGATTTTGAGGCATCGGCTGATGTGAGTTAGCATCAGATCAGCTGACCTGCTGGGATGGTGACTGAATTTGACTAAAGCTGTGCTCTATTTTTGAGAAATGAGTATACAGAAAGCAGGCTAACACATTTCTAAGCATTCACATACAGTGGACCTGAAAATGAGGCATTTTAATAACAAAATAAAAGACAGACATCACTTCCTGACAATGATCTGCCTTAAACCTGCGTTCCCTGATCCCTCTCATCCAGGGATCGTTTGACATGCACGGCCCACTCTAATGTGAAGTGGGTCAGCGCAGTGAAACTCCCCTTTTGGTCACCGCATGGAAGTTTACTATAAGAAAAAGAAGTGTAGTCACAACTGTGTTGTTTTTCTGCACAATAGAAATGTAGTGAAGCAGCATTTGTGCATCGTGAACAGTGAACTAATCTGTCGGCATGACTCTTAGAAAGCTCTGCTAGCTCTTTGCTCACGCCGTCCTCTAATGACACAACTGCTGTTCCTAATTAACAGAAAGCATCCTGCTCTGGCTTTGTGGTACTGTGGACCCATTGTAAGACAAAGACATTTATACAGCACAAAGTCAACAGGAACCTTTGTCGTGCAATGGTTTATATATTAGTTCATTACTTTGGTGTGGTATGAACAGCTGTGAGCGAGGTCTTTATCAACAGGAAAAGCTGTAAAACTGATGAAAATGTAATTCATTCCAAAATGTATTACCTCCAGCACAAAACCCCACTGCTTGATTTTATTGAGACACACAAATATTGACACAAAACTAACACAAACCCTAATAAACAGATAACCCACCTCTCTTTTTTTAACAGCTTCCAAATTAAGACAATAAAAATCGAATAAACTCCAATACAAAAACAAACAGTCCCTGCCAGAAACATGGTCACCGCTTTGATGTATGAGTCGAATTCAATTTCCCAATTACACACACACACACACACACACACACACACACACACACACACACACACACACACACACTGATGTCAGCTGCTGTCTCTGCCATCAGGCAGCAGGATTAAAGAGTGAATTTAAAAGCTCAATAAATGATCCATGTTAATTATCAAACTCTGATTATCTAGTGCTGCGTGCGTGCGTGCGTGCGTGCGTGCGTGCGTCTTTGCAGGCACTCTTAAAGCTTGATGCATATGTTTTCCATGTTTGTAGCTCTGTGGGGGGTTCGTAGGTTGTAATAATTGTACTGCGGGACAACCAAAGTGTTTAGCTAGCATCATCTTTACAGAAATTCTTTAAATGTTTAGGTTAATGGTGAGGATGTGGCTGTGAATGTGTCTGTCTGTGTTCCTGTTGTTCTCCAACAAGCAGCCCGCTGCCTGTCCCAACAGCCTCCCAGCAGCTAATGAGACACTCCCAGCAACACCTGCAGGCGCTCGCAGCACGAGCTCGATATCACACACACACCCCTGCATGCAATCAGACATATGCACATGTGCCTGAACACAGCCACCCACGCTGCATATGAACTTTTTCTCTTTAAAGAAATGAACATTTCAAATGTTTCACAGCTCCTCCCACTTTATTTTAGCCTCTTTTTTTTTTCCTTAGTTGATTCAACAGTCATGATTCCTCCTCCTCTCATGGATACAGTGAACTCATTCTGCACGATCGAAAAGTTTGGATGCACTGCAATGGCTCTTTTCAGAACACTGGCTTTGGTGTTTAATTATGTTTAACATAATTAAACATTACAACATCCTTTATGGTGAGAAGCAATTAAAACAACACAGGGTTTAGCATAAATGCTATATTTGGCAGCTATAATACAAAAGTTTAACAGTGGGGTGATAAAAAAAATAAAGCATGTTCCACAATTGACAAGCACGTGGTGACAAAGGCGAGAGCAGCTGCCAGATTAGCAGAAACAAACATGACATTTCAGAAGAATAACCGCCGCTGCATGAAGCACCTCAATGCTCTCTGCTACATGAAATGCAGCTGAGAACAAGACTTGATTTTCGAGAGAATCCTTGAGCTGAGCTGAGCATGAAATTATTTACTTTTCAAAGCTGGACTGAAATGTAAAAAAGGCTGTAATCAGACTCGAAATGGCATTAGTATCTGTCTCAGAGAGTATACGCAGAGCTCTTTCTCCACAGTGAAGGTGTTACAGATGGTCTGCTGCTGATAAAGCACAATTGTGCAAGCCAACCAACTTGGCTGCAGTCAGTGAGCAGAGAATCAGAATAAATGGGGTGATAAAGTGACCAGATAGGCTTTTCCCGCAGAGTGAATGAAGCAGTGGATGTGTGGATGGGCGGTCACTGCAGAATAAGCAAAGTAGAAGAAGAAAAGAATCTGTAACCATTACACCATACAGGTCTGATTCAGCAGGTAGTCTTATCTCACATCGCCACACCTCTAGCTCTAAAGTGACCTACCATCTCTGTACTCTCTCTCCTCCTGTCACAGCTGCACTTAAAAACTTACGTGTAAATGATCTCATTTTCATTCCCATATCTCAGAGACTGCAAAATTAAGCTGTGAATCCTCCCGGTGCGCTACAGAAGCCTGCTGGCGCTGATGCAGAGCAAATATGGTTGACAGTACAGATTCTTTTCTGCTGGACCCCGAGAACATGATCCAAATCTGCACTTAGAGCTGAACAAGAGAGTGCGGTGCAGGCCGGCAAGTAAGTGACGAATGGATGAAGACAGAGTGACAGCTAGGCTGGGAAGAATCAATTAACCTGCATTGGAAGACCCCAAAGGTAAGTAGATAGAGAAGTCAATGAAGAAGGGGTTTGTGATGGTCTTTGGATTTCATTAAGAACACTTTCAATCACAATTAACCGTTTCAGCAATCAGTCAGTAACTACAGGCCCACAGATGGTTTTATCTGAAATAAGACATCAAACATTTGAAAAACTCCCTGATTGCTGTGAGATAAATACACGAACTGCACAAACGTTCAACTTAATCTGCCGTTTGTGAAGGACAGCGACGACGTTTAAGATCTCTGCCGAGCAAATTGGAGCAACTGCAGCATCATGACTGAGGCTGTCTTCTGCTTGGCTTTATAGTACAGCTGCGTGCGGTCTACTCGAGCATAAAAACGTGAAAAGGTTTTATTTACATTGTAATTCCACCATCCAAGCCTTTAAATGTCACACCTGTATGTGCTGAGGCGATGCAGAAAGACTAAATGACAGCCTTTTAACAGCGCTATAGACAGAGCATCAATGACTCCGAGTCCCCTTTGTTCAGTTATATAAACAGTTACATTAACGGGAAAATATAAAAAGTATCAAAACTTTCACACAAAGACTGTCACATGCTGACACATTAAAGCAGATTAGGGATTGATTTAAATAGATTTACGTAGAAAATCTGAGCACGAGCTATGGGTTATTTTGGGGTGTTTGTTCTGAGGAGGAGATAGCTCACTAGGTAGCGTGCTCGCCTCATGATCGGAAGGTCGGGGGTCCGAATCCACTGAATGGCTTCTACTCAGGTACCCCTGAGCAAGGTGCCGTCTCTACACTGCTCCCCGGGCGCCTGATTGAGGCAGCCCACTGCTTCACTGAGTGAATGGCTCAAATGCAGAGAAGCAATTTCCCCCTGTGGGACGATTATGGGATTATTCTTTTTTTCTTTTCTTTCTTCTTCTACATTGTAGGGTCTCATCTTAAGAATACAGACATGCAAATGAGAGTTAGTATTAATGTAACTGCAGCTGTTACATAATGCACAAACACTGACCCGCTGAGCAAATGCATAAGGCAGAAAAAGGCCTGCAGGCGCTACTTAGCCAAAACAGCCCAAGTTAAAAATGACACATGTATACACAGGTGCGCACACACACACACACACACAGGCGCGCACACACACACACACACACACGTTAGAAATCTACACAGGCAGTCACAACTGTATGAGTAAGAAACACAGAAAAAACACGTCTAAACATTTGTTCCTCTTGTTTAATCTCAGTAACGCACACACACACACACACACACACACACACACACACACAGACCCACACACACTGCACTGACCGATGAGACCCTTTAGAACAGCACAATGATTGGCTCGAGCTCAGCACAGTCTCACTGGGAGAATCAACCTCACACAGACACAAACACAGCCGTTATTAATTTAATGAGACGCTATAACACGAGCCGGAGGTTTCCTCCATTCTAGGAAAGACGGAACATTAGCCTCATTTCCTAACGGAAATGAGGCTAATGACGGGATTAACACCAACGGATTTAACATCAACGAGCTCTTGGCTGTACGAGGCGTCCCTTTCTTGGCTTTTAGACCAAAACTCCAGGCAAACAGAAAGGCTTTAAAGCGCTGCTAGGAACAAGTGACAGAAGAGCCAATAACACTGCAAAGGAGACGAGGAGAGTCTCTTTTGATCTCCTGCTTAGAAAACTCCTTTAGCACGATGCCAATGAGGACTTTGGGTGCTTGAATTGAACAAGCGGCGCTCCTTCAAGGCCACTGGGGAGGCGGCTGAGTGAAGCGAATTTGCTAAATACAACAAGGTCTTTACCAAAATGACCCACATTGTTCTGTGATACAGATTGAAAGAAACTGGAGTGACTGCACATCAATATGGCGTTGAATAAACGAACACTGGGGCTACAAGTTCTTCCATTTCTATTTAGCACAAAAGAAGAATATTCAGGAGCAGTCCACGCAGAAAAGCCCACAGCTCTCTCTCCCCAGCCGCGGATGTTCAACGCTTCCTAGGGGAAGAGTTACTGAAAGACATAATCTCTCCAGTGTCCCGCGTTTGCCCTGCCGTTTCCTCCTGATTAGACATGCCTGAAACATCTCACCCGGGAGGTAAGCTGGAGGCACTGCAGAGCGATGCCCAGGCGGACTCACATCACTGCAGGGTAGCAGCAGCTCTGCTGTGAGCTTCTCCCGAATGACTGAGCGATTCCCCCTCCAAGGCTGAGCCCAAACACCCTGTAGAGGAAAATCATCCCGCCGCTCGTATCCGTTATCACGCTAGTTTGTGGTCAAAGGTGATCGCAGAAATCTAAATCCATTTTTTCCAATAGGCTCAGCACTCTCTGGCACAAAGTCTGTATCACTTCAGATTCTGCACAACTCAGCTTGTCAATTTTAAACCAGTACCTGAGGTACTGCACTCACAAGCTCAGGCTTCCTGTCCGGCCACTCGACAGTTCACTACAAAGCCAGTTTTGGCAGCGGCTGATTGGACAGCTACTGTAAGGTCTTCACCTGTGATCCACATGGTGCTGATGGGCCTCTCTGACAGGTGGTGGGTGGACAGCAGGGTGGGCCCATGTCATTTTTCACTTAATGCATCAATCCTCTGTCCAAGGCCTGGCTCCAAAAGAGGACCACACAGACCTGAGTGCCAGTCCTGTGGGAAGTAACTGGAGGAGAGCGTTCCCAGTTCTCCAGCTCATAAGTGGGTGACTTTCCCGTGGGAGACAAAACCCCGCCGCCAAAATAAGGTAGCAATTTTGGTTTGTACATGTAGATACACTTTGTGATGATTTGCTTCCATAAAATAATTAACTCTTATTTTTTCCATCCATCCATTCGCAGCCGCTTATTGTTGTCAAGGTCGCGGGGGGCGCTGGAGCCTATCCCAGCTGTCATGGGGCGAGAGGCGGGGTACACCCTGGACAGGTCGCCAGTCTGACACGTAGACAGACAACCATTCGCACTCACAGTCACTCCTGCATTCACACCTATGGGTAATTTAGAGTTTCCAATGAACCTATCCCCACTGACTGCATGTCTTTGGACTGTGGGAGGAGGCCGGAGAACCCGGGGAGAACATACAAA
This sequence comes from Pelvicachromis taeniatus, assembly GCA_015108175.1. Classification (NCBI taxonomy): domain Eukaryota; kingdom Metazoa; phylum Chordata; class Actinopteri; order Cichliformes; family Cichlidae; genus Pelvicachromis; species Pelvicachromis taeniatus. The sequence goes on along the minus strand of VURO01051055.1, from coordinate 29,925 downwards.
CTCCACGCAGAGACCCCGGCCTGATGGTGGGATTGAACTCAGGACCTTCTTGCTGTGAGGCAACAGTGCTAACCAGCGTGCCTGAGAGCTGTAGTTCTTTATACCTCTGATTTACTCTTTTAGCCAGGGATTGTGCAACAAACCCACGTATGCAGAATCTCTGAGGTCATGCAAATCAGAAGCATTCTAGTGCCACATAAAAAGCAAAGCTTCACACACACACACACACACACACACACACACACACACACACACACACACACACACACACACACACACACACACGCTTCATTCCTTTTATTTGTTATCCAGGGAGTTTTGCTAAATCACAACCCAACATTTATCACAAAACATATTCATAAAGTTTTCATTCTCTGGGAAATGGACCAGAAATGTAAATATAATAAGAGGGATGGGGTGGCTGACATCAGCAAGTAAAGCAGGTTTAAAAAAGAAAGGAAATGAAAAAGCCTAAATGTGCACCATTTGCATTTAATACAAAAGTGTTGGCGAGAGAAAAGAAATGACAGCGAGGTGAAGAGGTAACAAATTATATCATTTTGCCCTCTGGTGAAACTAAGCATTGTTTTTAGTTGTTCTGACTCTAAAACTGCTGACTTAAGCAGTAGGAATGAAAATGAGAAATAGGTTTTTGCTTATTTATGCATATTTAGGATAAGCTGCATTAAAAACCCGGTTAACACGAAAGGTTCATTCAGAATCATCAAGTAAGGAAACTGACCAGTGAAAGACAATAAAATCTTAATTTGTTAAAATCAGACTAAAATTCAAAGTCAAGTTTTTTTTAATAGTTTGATTCAAACAGATATTCTTTGACTCTGTGCTTACTTTAAAAGTTTTTTGCTCTAAACGGCCTCCATCGCACAGAAGCTGCAACTGAAGCATCAAAGGAAAAATAATTACTTTGGAGGAATAAAAAACAAAAATAAAAAAGGTCAGAATAAAAAAGAGAGATTAAAGAAAAGAGAAGTTGGCATCACTGTCCTTGACTAACATTAACAAGGTTCACTGTCTGACGCTGAAGTGGTTTTGGGAAGGTAAAGAGGAGGAGGAGGAGGAAGAATGCTGAGGATAAATTGACGACTGAAACAGATGGAGGCAAAAGAAAAAAAACAGTCACTAATCATCAGGTCAGCACAGCACTCCTGAAACATGTCACTGTTGGCCTGTTCTTTCAGATTCAGTCCCAGGTCTGGGGCCGAAGACAAAAACAAAACAAATAAAGCCAAGCATGTCATATTTTTGGACAAGCCTGATTAGAGTAGGCATTTCTTTATGGTCTTATTTACTCCCTGTTAACACTGTTGCTTGGTCAACAGTATTGTGCTATTTTATCATCTGTCATCATCAGTTTGATGATGCTATTATTATTTTGCAAAAAGTAACCCAGTGTGCATTTTCACAATCTTACCCTCATGTGAGGTTTTTGTGTGAAAGGTGGGCTGTGCCACAAACATATAGCTTTCAACATACCGCCTGGACTTTTCTCTAAGTTTGCCCCAGCAGCCAATCAATCAGTTATTGCCCTCAGATTTTTTTTTCTATGACCTTCACTGTCAGTTAGAACCTGTGATGTGTCACGCTCTCATTATTCCCCCAGTCCACAAGCAGCTACAAGCTCGGGTTTAGGCTCGAGATTAAAGAGCTTTTAGAGTGTAGCATGTATGAAGGTATTTTTCCTTCCATTAATTACGGATGAATGTTGTGAGTAATAACTTTACTTGATCTTTGCATTTGTGTTTTGGTGTCACTCAACACACTACATTTATCAGTCCAGTACACAATGATGTGTACTTGATTTTATCTTGATGCAAACAAGTTTTAACTTTAGGCAGAGCCAGATTTACTAAAAAATAATAATAATATAAGCTTAAAGGGCACACACAGCTTGTGCCAGACAGCAGTGAGTGGCCTAAACTAAACTCAACAGTCAGGGTACTTACTGTGAGGCGCTTAGTATAAATGAACCACCACTGTTCAGGCCCACCACGTTGCAGTCAGGAAACCGCAACAACTTCCGGCAGCATTTCCACTAACACCAAAAGGGGGAAAAAGAAAAACCAAGGTTAGGCCATTTTAAAACATACAGTTCATATGTACAGTGTGCAATATACTTAAATAAGTGTTTTTATGATAACTAAAACAAACAATAAATTAGGAATCTTTATTTTGCAATAGAAGGCAAATGAAAACCATTTAAAATTGTGTACAATGAGCAGCATGTGTGCAGTAGCCTATCAGCCTGTGATACACACAGGCAAAGCAGCAGTCTAACCTGGACATCTAAAAGTTAACGTGAGGTATAATATATCCTTCATACTTTACCAAATACCTTTAAAGTACCTGTCCCAAGATTAGGTCTCCAATCTAAAAGGCAACACGGGAAGAGGCGGCTGTGAGCTTGAGATGGGAAAAAAAAGTAGGTCCTTCTCCTAAAGATTAAACACAAGCAGTCAGTCTGGAAGAGCTCCAGACTGACTGAGAGAATTATTTTCACCTAAGAGAAAAAAGACTAACCAACCCTTCCTACAAGGGGTGGCACTCAATCCCAGGCTCCACCTCTCACATGGGAAAATCTGTTACATGGTGTATTTTCCATCATTGAATTTTATCTCATGACCCATGACCCCAAAACACTCCAAAGAGGAGACAACATGAATAATAAAATATGGATTTAACACTGGACAGAAGATCATGCAAGACTCTAGTAGCACGCAGATGAAAGAAGAAATCAGATAAACTCGAAGGAAAAATGAAAGAATCTTTTGTGTGACCTTTTGATTCCTTTTTTTGTAAAGACTCTGAGTCACTTAGCTCCCGTGAATCATGCTGACAGCGGGCGCTCACTGCAAATCATCACCAGAGGTTTGAAACACCTGGGACTGCAGGTGGGTGAGGTTTAAATGAGCCAAATCACAGGGGAGAAACTTTCACGACAAGTAGAATATGGTTTTCTTCAACACAACTGACTGTTATCACCTCGATGCCGGCAGTCTTTTTGTTTTCATTTTCACCTGCATATAGGCGGAAACTGGTGTCTCATTCATACAAAATATGAACGATAAGATATCAGACTGATCTGAGCACCTAAAAGATTATGGTATGGTATTTTGATGAGGTCTTTAGATAATGAGCAGGTTATCTTGATGGAAAATGCTAAACAAAATGAGTTAGAGCATCAAATACGCTGGAAGAAACATTTAGTGTAAATAAAGATGCTGGTAGTGGATAATATCAACATGTAGCTCCAGTGTGAACATTTTGATGAATGAAAAGTGGAAAAAATGCTGCCAGGCATCATGAATCTTGGTGTGTTATGAAACGAGTACGACAGGACTAAAGCATCCGAGGCTGCGTGTAAACATTACCAACCGCTGCTGGAAGTGGAGCCCTTTCTCGTACTTGCTCCTGACTTCAAAGATAATACTGATGTATTTTCTGTCTTCTTCCTCCTTAGTCATTTTTAACACAATTTAATCACACATTTAATAATTGTTCTTATTTCCATCACAGCACTTTTGTGTTTCTCTAGTGGCAAAATCAAATGTCAGGCATCTCCAAAACCACCTACCACTTCCAAAGTCTGGAAGTCGCTTCACTTGATGTAGATAAAAATAAAAAATTGCACCAGTCTTGGTGTTCCCACTTAACATTAATTACATTAATTACACCTAACATTAAGCTTAGAAACTTGATTTACATTTTAAATGTTTTTTTATTTCAGCCCAAAGGGATTTTCACACTGTCAGTCATTCAGAAAGTAAATCCATCCTCTTCTTCTTATCCAGGGCCGGGTTGTGGGGCCAGCAGACCAAGCAGAGAAGCCCAGACCTCCCTCTCCCTGGCCACCTCCTCCAGCTTGTCCGGGGGAAAACCAAGCTGTTCACTGGCCAGCCGAGAGATATAAACTCTCGGCCGTGTCCTGGGTCTGCCCCGGGGCCTCCTCCCAGTGGGATAGTCACAGAAAGTATATCTGTAGGTACTTAATATTTGGTTCAAACGCCATTCCTGCAGCTGCATATTTCCCAGCGTTTGCAGAAGAAAACAGCAGGAGTGTCTTTGTCTGAGCTTTGTTGTCAGAATTCAAGGCTACAGCCAGTGTGACTCATTGATGTTTTTCTTGAATGCTTTAATAACATATAGTACTATGCAAAAGTCAGCTATCATTTCTTTATATTTTGTAATTAAAATTGGAAATTGGTTCAGCTTTTTGTTGAAACACGTGCAAACATACATGAAATACAGTGCTTACGACAAAAACAAGTTTTACTGTTATAATGAGCTTGAATGTGAATATTTGGCATAACCATCTTTATTCTTCAGCACAGGCTGAACTCTGTTAGTCTGCTGTCTTGTAAGTTCTTTAAGTAGTGTTCAGGAATACTTCTGCGGGATTTTTGAAGGACATTCAAAGATCTTCTTTGCCTTTTGCTCTTTTGTCTCTCAAGACGATCCCACATTGCTTCAATAATGTTAAGGTCCGGGCTCTGGGCAGACCAATCCATGCTTTTACTTCACTGGCAGTGTCTTGGGGATCATTATCAGGCTAAAAAATAAAGGCGTTGCCAATCAGTTCCTTTCCCAACGTGACAGCATGGTGGATCAAAATCTGATGGTACCTTTCTGCATTCAATCAAACATCTACAATTTGGATTAATAAAACTTGTGTCTAATGAGTTTCAGTCCAGTTCGTGTGTAACCCAGCATACATCAGCTTTTTCTCCCTGTTTCCCTTCCTTAAGAATGCCTTCTTGACACCCACCCTTCCACTGAAACCATTTCTAATGAGGCTTCAGTGCACAGTAGGCGGATCAACTGAAGCCAGATACAGCTCTCAGGCCCTGTGACAGGCTTGATTTTGTTCCTCCTTTTTCTTAAACACATGACTTTCAGATACTTGTCATCTGTTGCTGATAGTTTTTTAGACCTGTCACTTTTATCCTTCACTTTTCCAGTTTCATCAATTTTTTTTACAGGACACTGTAGACCATGACAGGATTTGCCAGGATTTTGGCTAATATGTCTCTCAAATAGTGTTATCCTTAACATTTTTTGTTGATACTGTTAACAAAATGGGATCAAATTATGTGCTTTTGCAACATGTACCTTGAGATACAATTTAAAGTGCTTTGCTAAATTGTCAGTTAGAGGAAGACAACAGTCATTTATTCCTTCAGTTTTTAATGCTTGAATGAGTCATTGGTCAGTCTTAAATAGCCTAACAAACAAATTACATCCTGGTCAATGTCTGGTCGAGTCTGGCTGCTTGGAAGCCAAATATAAAGAAATGGGAGGAAGCTCAAGACTTGTGCACATTGTTTTATTTACTTTGACTGGGTCTGTGGACCCAGTGGTTCTGGTTTTGGTTATCTATTTTCTTTGATTTAGTGTTAATGTTAGTTAGTTGGGTATTTGTAGCTCCCCTGGTTATATTTTGTATTTCTGGTGTGTATCTCAGTTCTGTTATGGTGCCTTCCTTATGCTCTTGTGTCTCGATGTCTCTGTTATGTTTTCATATCTATTATTCCTGGTCTCGTCTGTGTGTCTTCTTGTTATTCCCTGTTTTACTTTGACAGTCTGTGTCCTATGGTAATGTTTCTAGTTTTGTGTCTCCATGGTTTTGTCTGATAATTAGTGTCAACTGTGTTCTGCGCCTGGTTCTGTTTCCCTCGTTTACATCTTGTATTTAGTGTCTGTGTCTTCCTCTGCTCGTCGTCGCGATCTCCCTCATCCCACACTGTGTGTTTCGTCTGCCAGCCTGTCTGCCTGTTTAGTTTATTTGTATTTTCATTTTAGTTATTTTCGTGTTCAGCAATAAAGCTGTTGTGGGTGCACTTTTCGCACTTTGGGTCTCCAATCCTGCCTGCCGCACACAGTACATGACAGAGTTCTTGTTGCTAATTATGACATATGGTTATTATAGATCAAGCCCAACTTAGTGTGCACACATATATAATTTAATATAAACATACAAAGACTTGATTGTTTTTGCTCACAAAGGGATATAGTGGTTGCTACCTGGTCTTTCAACTGTTACTCCTCCTGGACTTTAGATTTAAATTTAACTTTCTTGGCACAGCAATGTAGGCTATCCATCCATGTAATGCATGAACCCCACAAAATGGGAGCGGATGGGAGCTTTCTCTAAGAAAAGTACATCATGCTGAGGCTACAAAGATTTCTGATAGAGACCCCACGCAGAGCGCAATAACTATACAGCAGGGGCTCTTTGTGTTTTATTGAACAGACTGCAGATGACGGTGGAGATGGCTGCTAAAGACCAGTTCAGTAATCGTCACTTTGGACCTGTTTCACAAAAAAACAAATATAATGCTCGACCCTTCACAAATAATTTTGGCTTGTGAAGATCCGATAAATCTTTAAATCCTACAGAGCTCTCATATGCTTCAAAACATTATCGTTCATACCTTTATTATCAGTCTCAAAAATCTACAGCAAGAAATTTCTACAACCACAAGATGAATAATTAGCAGAAGAATAGCGTTTGACAGAAGCTAGCCTTTCCCAGTTTGCAGTTTTAAAAATAGGTTGTAAAATACTGGTGAGGACTTAATCAATAAGCAATGCTCAGTGTCACCAACCTCCCATCACAAGGTAGCATAAGCCTGTTTTTGGAAACATGAGGCATTTTTATGGGTAAAGGCTGTTCCCTTAAAGTTCCCATAAATATTTTTAGTCTCTGAGGAAAGCTGCTGTGCTTGAAATGTGGCTATTAAAACATAATAGAGCCAATACTACCTTAATCCTACATGATAGAGATTCAACCAGGTGCTGGAAACATTGGCATGACAGCAGTTGACACACAGTTGCTGCTGATTTGCTGGCTGAACATCCATGATGTGAATCTCCTGTTCTGTTACATCCCAAAGGTGGCCTGTGGGATTGAGATCTGGTGTCTGTAGAGGTCAATGTGGAGTACAGTGAACTCATTGTTATGTTCAAGAAACCAGTTTAAGGCTTAACGACATTCTGTTTTAACCTGCTAGAAACAACAATTAGATGACGGGTCCACTGTGTTTATAAAGGGATGGATATGGTGTTATAGTGATACTGACAATAAGGGTCTTTAAGTGTGTTAAGTGAAGTCCTCCCACATCATTGCCCCACTAACAGCAGCCTGAACCACTGATCAGGCACGATGGGTTGCTGCTTTTATGTTGTTTAAATCAAATTCTGACACTATCGTCTGGATGTTAAAGCAGAAATTAAGACTCATCAGACAGGGAACCATTCCTGTTCAGTTTTGTTTAATTGCAGCCTCAGTTTTCTGTTTTTAGCTAACAAAAGTAGCACCCAGATGTGCTATAGCCCACCTGCTTCAAGGTTTGATGTGTTATGCATTCTCTTCTGCATACCTTAGTTGTAACGAGTGGATTTCCTATCAGTTTGAAACAGTGTGACCAACAAGGCATTTATGTCCAGAGAACTGCCACTCGCTGGGTATTTGATCTTTTTCAGACCATTCTCTGTAAACCCAAGACATGGTTGCTTGGGAAAATCCCAGTTGATCCCAACAACCATTCCACATTAAAAATTAGATTTTTTCCCCAGTCTGATGCTCGGTTTGAACTTCAGCAAGTCATCTTGACCATGTCTACATTATGCACTGCGAGGTAATTGGCTGGTTATATATTAGCATTAACACGCAGTTAAACATGTACCTGATGAGAAGTTCATTATTGAAATTTAAAACTGAAAGATCAGTCAGTTCTCATGTCAGAGCCATCGTTAATCTATTAAGCAATGTCAGATGAAGTGTTAACCTTCATAAAATTTCATTATAATATCCTGCTGGCTGGGGGACCTTGGGTCTTGGCATTCATCTAGCCGTTACTTTAACATGTACAATCCACCTCAACATGTTAACAGAAAAAGCATGCAGCCCTTTATGATAATTCAGCAAACTCCTCACATCCATGGGTTTAATCATAATGTATAGTTTAATATTAAGACTCATCAGACAGAAATATGAAATTTCGCTGCGCTACCACAGGCTATTGCCAAAAAATATTACAGCACGGAATTTCTGCAAGAGTTTTTATATACCAGTATGAACCCATGCCTGTGTGCCCAATATCAGTTATTAAAAATGCATCAGAAAGTGGAAAAGTTGAACAGAGGTACATTCCACCTGCTGCCTGACTGCTGTAAAGTTAGGATGCATTAATGCCACCATCATTTTTATGCATGTGTGATGACAGTTAATATCAGCCACTGCAAATTAATGTATATGGGTTATTTTCCACTGCCACTGTGACAACATTATGCAGTTTAAAAGTGGGAGTAATTGTGTGCAGAGCTTGTGTTGAAAACAGGCTAATTTGCGAGTGCTAATCAAGCCACCAGAGCCCCTAACACACAGACTAGGCCTATTTGGTCCCCTGCCAGTAATGACTCCCAAACTAATCAAATATCACTGTGTAGGAGAAGGAACAGTTCACAAAGATACCACCCTGCAATCCACAAAACCCCACAGAATCACATGCACACCATTACTGGCTATTGAACAAGTGTTATTTAGAGCCCTGCGGCGTGCATTGTGCCCCTGTACAATAACTTGTATTACTTCATTGAATTCTGTGATTGACTGTTAATTAGTTTGGTTAAGCTCAGTTCGTTCTCTGTGTCATCCTCAGCGATTCAAAACTCTGTTGAGATTTCTGTTACAGCATGGTTACGCTCACACAGACCTCCACACTTTGCTTAAAGTAGATTTATTACCATGTTTCATCAGCGTGGCTTTGTTTTTCACTCCCCTTGGAGCGAGAGGAGGGAGGGAAGCACGCATTTTTCACCCTGAAGGAACACAAGGATAGAAAAAAAAGGCTATTTTTCTGCAACCGAGATGGAGGAGGAGTACAAACACTTCTATGAATCTCACGCAGCGTTTAATAACATCTTATGTGAATATGCTCGTTGTTGTTTTAGTCAAAAATATTTAACTCTTCCATTTAACTCTGTTTCCCTAAAGTATCAGAGTTAAATGGAAAGAAAGTCACCTTTCTGAACAACATTTTTTTTTTTTGTTGACTTCAAATGTTGAGTTGTTTGAATTTAAAAATAGGAGGAGGGGAGTCGATTTGTGCGTCAATCTGAAAAAGACATTCTGTTTTAAAGGGGTAAAAATGAGCTTTTATCCTGGCTATTGTTTTGGTTGTTCTTTACTGGTGGAGAGAAATATTTTTTCCAGTGAAAATTGCTGTTTTAATTCACTTTTTGTTCCCTGTAATTATTATTTGTGTCCATATTTTTTCAAAAGCAAATGCTCATTTTGTTAATGTTTAATGCATTTTATAATGTTAAATAAGGTGTGTAAAATACACTTTTGTCATTAGCTAACCTATTATTATGATATATTTATCATAAGCTTATTACCCTTCTGGGTGAAAGGCTGACAGCAATGAAGGTGGATGCTTCTCTTGTGTCCTGGATTGTTGATTACCTGACAGGTAGACCACAATATCTGCGTCTTCAACATTGTGTGTCTGACAAGGTAATCAGCAACACAGGGGCACCAGAGGATCGTCCTCTCACCCTTCCTCTTCAACCTCTACAGCACAGAGTTTGGCCACTGCAAATCTTCTGAAATCTTCAGAAGATTTCTGATGACTCTGCGGTGGTTGGATGCGTTAGCGAGGGTGGTGAGACAGACAGTCATCCACAGGGCTGTGGATGACTCCTTTGCCACATGGTGCGGGCAGGATCATCTGCAGCTCAATGTTGCAAAGAGCAAGGAATTGATTGTGGACTTTAGGAGGACCAGGAAAACCTGTTTCAATCCAGGGGGTCAATGTGGACATTGTGGAGAACTATAAATACCTTGGAGTATACATAGATAATAAATTGGACTGGGTTAAAAACACAACTGCACTTTACAGGAAGGGCCAGGGTCATCTCTATTTTCTGAGGCAGCTGAGGTCTTTCAACATGTGTCAGATAATGCTCAGGATTTTCTATGAGTCTGTTGTGGCCAGCGCTTTCCTCTATGCTGTTGCATGCTGGGGCAGCAGGTTGAGGGTCACTGATGCCAACAGACTAAATAAACGGATCCGCAAGGTCAGTAATGTTGTGGGGATGGAGCTGGACTCCCTTAGGGTGGTGGTGGAGAGGCGGATGTCCAAGATGAGGACAATGCTGGATAGTATCTCCCACCCACTCCATGACATGCTGGCTAGTCAAAGGAGCACGCTCAGTGAGAGACTGAGATTGACATAAAGCAAATCTGAACGACACAAGAAATCATTCCTGCCCGTGGCCATCTCCCTACACAACTCCTCCATCTAACACACTGTGAACACTGCAATAGCTACACCATTTTTGCACACGCGCCACAGTAAAATAGCAAACGAAAGGTTAGAGTCAAATGTCAATCATATTTATTCCACCTCTGTAATATTCTTTGTCAGTATTCTTGATATTTATAATTGAGCAATTTGTATATATTAGTTATATTTCTTAAATTTGTAAATCTGTAACAAATTGTATTATTTAATGAACATAGTCTGTTACTGTTACTGTCTTGGAGCGAGTGTAACCCACATAATTTCCTTAGGAATTAATAAAGTATTCTGATTCTGATTACCATTTCATTGTCTATGAGCAGTGCTGGGTGTTATGCATTACAAAGCATTATTTTAGACACAATACATTATTAAGTAATGTAGTAATGGAACTAATGGAACATGTTACTGTACAAAATTCTGTAGTTACATTAGAGTTATAATTGTTACTTCCAGCAAACTTCCACTACAGTCAGCTGATTTTGCTTCATGGGGAGGGGGGAACGATGGGGTGGTCAACAGCTTTGGATCAGTCGAGATATGGACATCACTTTTACTTTTATTGCGCGAAAGAACAAGAGCACAATGGTGAAGAAACATCCGCAATGTGCTACTATCGTGATTTTGCCTTTTTGAAAGACTCTTGACAAACACCAAGCTGACACAAAGCTAGCCAAGAACCCAGAGTGATGCTGAAGCTGAGTGTATCCTGAACCCAGAGCTGTAGTTTTTTCAGTCGAATCTCTGTGGCGGTCGTTTTTGAAGTCTCTGTGTGCTGTCAGTACATTGGTCCCATGTAAACACTAAAAGAAATATTGAATGCATGTCCTCATTAGGATAGGGATTCTCCTGCTTCCTGTGTCCAGCTCCAAGTGGAATGATGGTGATGACAAATGTCATGGACTTGGGCCTGTGACCCAGTGTTTATGCATTTGGACTTTTTTGATTCAGGTTTATTTAATATTCTAAGGTTTGGTTTGTGTCCCAGGTTTCTGTGGTTGTTGTTGCATGTTTAGTATTTGTATTTTCTGGTCTTAGTGTCAAGTTCATGTATCTTAGTCTGTGTCTCTGTGTTAGTTCCTGTTTTTCTTTGATAGTCTCCATCTTGAAAGGTCCACCTCTGGCCTGTTATCCTCTGTGTGTATATATTAGCCGTGTCTCAATATGCGTACTTGTGTGTACTTGCGTTCTCGTCATCAGTCGGAGACCAAGTACTGTTCCAATTCAAAGTACACATCAAGCCGACAACGCGAAAAATCCCTGGATGTGTTCTCGGCTTGATGCGTTTTATCGAGCATGGTGGTGGTGACTTGTGTGGACTTTGTACAGCTAAATATCCCGTGATGCAAACTCAAACGCAGCAATGGTGGAGAACCGTGGCTAAGAACTTTGAAATATTACTCCTTCTGGCTCACAAAATAAACTTTTAAGATATTTTCAGGCGAGAATGTAGCTGTGTAAACTTCAAATATTTGCTTGATTTATCAAGACATCACATATTCGCAAAAGTGCTCCGACGTTTTCGGAGACATCTGTTACCCACCAGCTTGATAGCTGACCGGGAGGTCGAGGTTTTTAGCCCGGCGAGAACAGCGCACCCCCGGCACGTCGTTTTCCATCCTCCCGCGGTCTTTCGCTACTCAGGTTATGATATATAAGTCTCTTAGATATCTTCTAAATTGTAATATTTGGTTTATTTCAGTGTTTTATTTGTTCCTGAGTAAGTTTGGCTAAGATTAAATTCAAACTTCATAACATATTAATCACAGTTAAATTAAGAGGAGACGGCAGTAAAAACTCCAGACCTGTGACATCGTCAAGTACGCTGATGTTCCAATTGTACAAATGGCGACTGGCAAATGACTTGCCGAGAACGCGAGTACGGACTCATGTACTTGAAAATTGAGAAACGGCAATTGTCTGCATTCTCCTCACTGTAGCTAGTGCTTCTGTCTCACTTTTTACCTTACTGTCCGTGAGCCAGTTTATTTTATGTTTCTGGTTTAGCTGGATCTTTTACTGACTCTTTTTCCAGCTGTAATTTTTAGCTCAGTTCTGTGTTGCAGAACTGAGCTGCGTTTTTGGGTCCAGAACTCTGCCTGCAGCACACCTACACTGCAGCCATGATAACAAAGCCATTCTCTCCTTTAGTTCCCCTCCCCTGTAAAACTCCATTTTGCTTGACGTGTCATTTGGAGTCATGGCACCAGTCACAGCTTCATTAAAGTTTAAATGGCAGGTTTATAAGGCAGGAAACTGTGGTTTGTTTTCCATTTGTACCTTTCAGTTTTGCAATTGGTTTTGCTTTACTTCCACTCACTGGTAAGCTTAACTGTCTCTGCCTTTATACCTTCACTTTCACCTCCACCACCTGACACCATGCCTGGCTCAAACATCCCTGCAGTTCTGACAAAACAGAATATTTTCATGCTAGTGAGAACAGCCTGAACAGAATAATTAAAGTAATTAATAAAAAATGTATTGGATTATAAAATGTGCATTAAGACTTGCCTATGACTTTGATATGTACCAAGTCCAGTGTGATGTTTGATTTGAGCTGGCAGATCATGGTTTGTATTAAATATGAAATAAAGATGATTTCCAATCAGTTCGCTCCACATTTCCGTCTGCTTGCTGCCTGTCTCGAGAGTTTCTTTCTTTGGAGGGGAATGAGTACGGCTGTTCAATAATCTAATCATACTACCAGTCAATCAAACATGTTTGTCTAATTGAGACCTGAGTGCCTCTCGCGCCAGCAGGAGCTCTGACTTTTTGCATCAGCCCATGTCAGTCTGAGGACCCAAAAGCAGAGCACTCGTTCAGATGTCAGTGCAGAAGAGAGCAGGGTTTTTTGTTTTTTTTAACAAGTTTGAAACTGAATCATAAGTGGGCTTAGGCTGACAGGAAATGGTGGCAGGCAGGATAAGAGGCAGGCAGATGGGCGCTGTGAGCAACACAGGCTCTCCATGAGATGGCTGAGAGAGACACTGTGGAAAGCTGTGGTAACTCGAGTGGTGCAGAGTTGGCCTGCAGCCTGGTTGGTGAGAAACTGCCCTGAAACACAGAGAAAAACCTTTTATCGCCAATATAATATGCTTTTTCAGTATATGAGTTTAGTCCAGTATACTGTGAGTATTTTCCAGATTTGATCTGTATAGATCAATTAAATTCAACTCTACTACGGCTGTTGCATCCGAAAAAATTATTAAATTATTAAACAAATTATTAAATCTTAAGGCTTACATGTAACTAAGGCTTAGTTGGTGTCTCAAAACAAAAAAATAAATAAATAATTACATGGTTATTGTTATTGCTTTCATTTCAGTCGGTGTGCAATCATTGCATTATTGTTTATTTATTCTGCCTCTGACATTAGAGCCCTGAGTGAAATAGTTTGCGCCTAAAGCAAACAGAAAGTACAGACCCCCCCCAAAAAGTTATAGTAGCACATCAGGAGAAGATATTTCTATTATCCCATTTAACCATAAAAAAGCAGGAATATTTTCACTTTTGTTACAATAAATATAATCTATGCTGTCTTTTGAAGAGAAACGCCGTAAAATTAAAAGGTTTTTTTTATTATATAAAAAACTAAGCTTTCTTTTTTTTTCATCGGTTGTACTCCACTTCCTCCTCAGTGTCTATATTTTCAGTCAGTAAGAGTTGATTGTCAGGGGAGATGAGGAAGCTGAGAAATTCCTCTTTGTCACTTTCCTCATTAAAGAAATCTACAAGGCACTTCCTCTACATTACGTAAATTTCTTGTGCAGTGAGTAAGAGCAACATGTGGCCTCACATTATAGGTAAAGGCTCCAACCTGTGCAACAGCCCTGGATGAACCAAGCCACTTGGGAGCCGGTCTTTCTGCTTGGACCAAATGATAGGATTACAAATATGCTCTTTTTTTCTTGGAACTGTTCATCTTGGTGAGCTCTTATCTTTGTGGGCTTCTGGTGTTTTAAGGCCCTATTACCCCGGAGCACAGGAAACTGATGTAATATAGAAGAAGCCTCTTAGAAATGTTCCAAGTTTTTACATCAGACTGAACTTTCTTGTAAACATTTTTATTGAGCTTTGTATTTATAATACAAAAAATACCTAAAACTTACAATCACAGATCACAAAAAGCCAAATAAAACAATAATACAGCTCTCCCAAGTGTATACTTTCTTTCTCATTCATCCAGTAGTGCGTTTGTCGACTTTTTCTTCTGTTTCTCTTTATTAACATTTTTTTTGTTATTCAGTTGTCTGTATCCTGTTCAGATATGGATTTTTATCAATGATGTGGACCTAAATGCTCTCCATACATATTCAAATATTTCTTGTTTACCTTTCATAGCATAAATCATTGCGTTTTAAAGGGGGCCATGAACACATCACCCCTGCATCTTCTCTTAAATTTAATACTACTCTATATAACAGGGGTCTCCAACTCCAGGCCTCGAGGGCCGGCGTCCTGCAGGTTTTAGATAAGACCCTGGGTCAGCACACCTGAATCAAAGAATTAGACTGGCTGACCTTCAGTTCTTAAAGTAATGACAGTGTAATGGTCCTGGTTCTGTGACCCAGCTTTTTGTGTTTATTTGTCTTTATTGTTATTTTTGGGCTCATGGTTTAGGTTTTTGGTTCTGTTTTGCCCCTCATGGTGTTCTGTGCTCCTTATTTCATTCCCTGTGTTTAGCCTGTGTTTCCTGCCTTATTGTGAAAGTCTCTGTCTGTCGTTAGTGTGTCCAGTTTTGCCCTCATCTCTATACTTTGTATCAGCTGTGCTCCCTGTGTGTTCAGACGCCCTTCGTTATCTGTCTGTGTATTTATGTCAGCGTCTCCCTCAGTTCCCTGTCGCATCGTACCCTCAACCAGCTCTGTGTTTCCGCCTGTGTTTTCTGCCTGCCTGTTCGCATTCTTAGTTTGTATGCCCAGTTTAGTTCAGAGTGTATTCAGCAATAAACCTGCTCTTCAGTTCACTTTTGCCTCCCAGTGCCTGCATTTTGGATCCTTTCTCTGCCTGCCTGCACACAGTCCATGACAGACAGACTGTTGTTTCTCTTTACTTAGCTGATTGGTTCTTGCCATAATATGAATTCTAGCAGTAGTCAAATAAGGCTGTCAGCTGTGTACCAACCTGACTTCTGCACAACACAACTGATGGTCCCAACCCCATTAAGAAGGCGGGAATTTGCACAAATGTGAATGGTGTGTATGATGAACAGACCCTGAACACACAGAGTAAACCAAGTTGGAGAAAACTCTGTGAAACAAAAGTTTATATGAGGGAGTTAAAGAGTGAGAAACTTCATTATTTCCATGTCAGCAAGATGAGCAATAGGCAAAAAATACTGAGAAGGCTATTATATGATCATATCCACCACATTATAGGAACTGGAGTATGACTGATGAACCCTGAAAAACACCCCTAGTTTGTCCACCACTTCTTTCTGCTTCAGGATTGGGTACAATACTTTCTGTTGCTGGTGCTTTTTTTTTTTTTTTTTTCTTTTAAAAAGAAAAAGAAAT
>VURO01051053.1:18654-55943 GCA_015108175.1 Pelvicachromis taeniatus | reverse complement strand
TGTACTCACTTACTTCCCTGACTACAGGAATGTCTGAACATGGCTGTACAAAAAGTGCATAGTGCTGTCTTGAGCATTTTCAGGTAGTGTCACCGAGTTCCGACCTTTTTTTGCATTGGAGAACACTGAGAGGATACTGTACACTGTCACAATGAAAACATGACGAATCCATTTGACTATCTTGTTGAAATAGATGGTGTCAAGACTTCTCATTTTGATGACACTGACAGTTAGTTTCTTTGACACAAATACGTGCTTTTGAGGAATGGATGATCAATTTTGAGCAAGTGACCTGCTTTTGCAGGTTATCCACTAGGTTTTGCAGTTTGCACAAATTGTTTTGAGAAATGCACTAACTGCTGTGCAAATGTGAATAGTGATGTGAGAAATGTACCAAAGCGACTGAGAAAAACTGTAAGAGCTGTGTGTGGTCAGCACTTCATAGCTAAGCATTAAACTAAACTGGTTTGGGCTGGAGTTTAGAGAGAACACTTTGTTCATTGTGTTCATACCAACCACCTCTTTTAAAACGCCAGTTAATGATGCAAAATCTTTCAAAACTGTTTGAGAACACAAGCAACACCATAAGGCTCCAGCTGATCATGAAGTTTCAACCGAGAACCTTCTTGTAGTAAAGCAAACGTGTTAACCACCACACCACTCAAACCCAAAAATAGCATTTTATTGTTTCTTATGTAAGGGGCAGACATATTAACACTTTTATAAAATAGTATAAGTAAAATTTGGCAAAGTCTGATAACAAATAGTTTCATTAAAGGTACTTTTTGTAATTTTGCTCTGCAGAATTTATTTAAAGCTTTCAACGCTTGGAGGTAGTAAGTATCCAAAAATACAGCTCTGACCTAGTTCATCTTAAGTTTATATTGTTTCTATGCCATGCGCAAAGATAGACAGATAGATCGATCAAATCTAGGAATCTACAACAGAAGAGCACAGTTCTAGATTCCTAGAACTGTGCTCTTCTGGACAGAGATCTCCGATATTGTTCGTGGGATCTGCTGGAGATACTCGCCTAGCTTGGGAGTCATCGCACCTAGTGCTCTGATTACCACCGTTACCTTCACCATCCACATCTTCTCGAGCTCTTCTCTGAGCCCTTGGTATTTCTCCAACAGCTAGTGTTCCTTCTTCCCGATGTTGCAGTCATTTGATATCGCTACATCTATCACTACGGCTGTAGTTTTCTACCACCACTATGTCCAGTTGGTTTGCCATCGCCAGTTTGTCTGTCTGTATCTGGAAGTCCCACAGGATCTTAGCTCAGCCACTCTCTACCACCCTTGGGGGCATTTCCCATTTTGACCTCAGGACTTCCAGGCCATATTCGGCACAGATGTTTCTGTATACTATGCCGGCCACTTGGTTATGTTGTTCCATCTATACCCTGTCTGCTACCATCTTGCGCCCTGCTGTTATGCGCTGGATTGTCTCAGGAGAATCTTTACACAGCCTGCACCTGGGGTCTTACGTGCTGTGATAGACCCCAGCTTCTATGGATCTTGTGTTCAGAGCTTGCTCCTGTATATATACATATATATAATTAATTCGTCTTTGTCTGTATACATCAATGATAATGTAGTAGCAATCATTTTGTTGAGGATTCACTTCTTTGATGGCCTGTTCTGTGTTCACACTGTGATGTACATCAGTATATTTGTGGCGTGACTCAGAACAATAGCAACTGGGCGTTTTGAGCAAACTTAGCCAGCTCAAACACATAAACACACACTCAACAATGATAGAGCTCTGCTAACAGCCCAGTAACTAAATGTTAAGTGTGCCTATGATTTCCAATGAAGTGTAACAGAGTTGCTTAAATGATCAACTTTGTGCTGCTCACAGGACTGATACTTAAAAGAGCGTGGGCCGTTATCTTGGGTGACAGCTTAGCTAGAAAGTGTGAATGTTGCTTTTAACTGTATTCTTTTTGAAAGAAAAGTTTGATTCCATATGCCCGTTAGCTTCTTCTTCGGTGCCTCCCGGTGCTACTTTGAAGCTTTTCTCTAACAACTCTGAGTCATTCTCCTCTTACTCTTCTATATGTATGACGTTAGCACTATAGGCTGCATTATATGAGCCTGTGGCACCAGTCCACAATTAACTAGAAGTTTCTACTTTGAGTTATAAATCAGATTACAGATTACAATCAGATTACAAGTTAAGTCAGCACCTCATTCTATGTAGCCGGTGAACATTTCCGCTCAGTAACTGCGTCCCGTGAAGTGAGTGAGGCGAGTGTCTCAAATAACCTTATGTTGATTATGCTCTGAAATTGGTAAATTATCTCATAACACCAGCTACTTTATCAATATTATTATTCTCAACTGTATGAATGCTCCTTACATTGCATTTGCAATTCTGACCAATTGCATCATCGTGTATTCATGACAATATTATTATGATGAAAAATTATGAAAATGTCAGATTGTTTAATTATGATCAAAATATGAACCTCTAATGCACTGTCGGCTGTCTGTTAATAACAGATACTTTTTGACCAAAATGAAACCAAATGTGATGCAAAACAGCTTCGTATGTGTTGTGCTTTGAAAATTATTGATACTAACAGCTCAGGTCACAAGTCGAATGGATTTGCGGGGGGGGGGGTTAATAAGGCCTACAGCTCTACGCTTGGTAATTGGGTTCTTCATGCACTATAGTCATTTCATAGTTGTGACTTATGCAGGTATAAGAAATGGAGACGCTCTGCACTGGAGCTGCCATTCAAACCTTCACGCAATCTGTTCTCTGGTCCACCTGTCTATGGGAGGAATACCCTGAAAGCACACAAACAGCACTGGCACAAACCTTGCATGACTATGCAATAACAACAAGGAAAGGGGCCGAACAGATAGAGCAGTCACACCCTCTGAGCCCTAGTGCTGTTAAACGGTCCCATGGAGACTTATTCTTGTCAAACCCCTGCACAGACAACACACACAACCGAGCAAGGTCAGTCAACTCAATCTCGGGCCAATGCATATTTCATCAAGCCTTGGCGGCCAAACCCTGCCTGACACCCTGCAGCAGCTCCCAAATAACCACCGGGTACTGATAAAGACCTAAAGACTAACAAAGACACTGACGCCGAACTCTGCCAGCAGGAAGCCACTAACACCACACACTGACATGTATGACATGTTCGCGTGGAGTGTTACTTTCAGCCTGAGCTGAATGAGAGCGGCTGAATTTGGGTCTCATGTTTGTGTTCTCCAAAGCAGTTTTGACAAGTGAACCCAGGACAATTATCCAAAAGCCGTCTACAGCAGGTAGTAATCTCATTCTCAAAATTGAACATGACACATAGTCTGTGTTGGTAGCTGGCAGATAGGAGATTAACAAAAAATAAAACATTTACATATTGTGATTGACTAGAATTAGGGTCAGGGTTGGGTTTGTTACCAGTCGTAACTCAGACTTTGAAGGGTCAATGTGTGAAATGACTGCTGAAAACAGTCATATCACAGTGAAAAAGATGAGAATACGCCATAACACAACTCTGATTTTGGTGTCTTGTTAGCTAACAGATACTAACATTAGATTGACATAATAAAATACTCCTTTTAATTAGTCATAATAAGAATAAGAATAATAATACCCTAATAATACAATAAACACATTCAAAAAGAAACTGTCTATAACTTAAACGTCACTTGCACAAATCAAGACTTTCGATAACAGATGGTACAAATGAGTTTTTATCTGTTGCTCATGTATAGAAATTATTCTTGTAACGGATGGTTCTTACTGGCCACAATGCATGTGGCTTTCTAAAGCACCTGCTGCTCAGAGACAATTGTGAGAGAGTATCTTCCTTGTTTCACAATGTTCTGTAACCTATTATAGGTCACAAAAACACCCAAGAGTCAGCTGGTCTTTGTTGCAGAGGGTTAAAACCTTGCAACCCCACAGTAAACACTGAACCAGCAACAAATGGCTCAAAGTGGATTTGGAAACAACAGTTACAGTAGCAAGGTTACTTATGGACAGCAATTTTAAATGGTTTGCAAGGTATGTGGAGCCGAAAGTCTGTGTTTTCTGTGTCATGTCTCCAGGTTTAGTGTGTAATTGTCCGAAAGTATCACATTTATCTCATTCTTTTCTCCAAGTCATGCAATACAGAGTATGTGCTGAATGAATGCAGTGCAGTAAACTGACAACAGTGCAAATTGCATGTGTCAGAAAGACACTGAAATGGTGACGAAGACAATATATAAACATGTTTTTACCCTACTGTAACTGTAGCTAATAAAGTGCAGATTAGAAAACTCTGTTTTCAGCTGTTTACCACCGAGACTGGCCACAGATCACTGATGTAAAGGCAGGAAGACATTCTGAAACTGAAAGCACACAATGCATTCAATGTGTTGTGGTTTGACATCTTTAAAATTTGCAGCACTGAATGGTAAAATCATTAGCTTACCTAATGATGATCTTCTGTCACCATTGCTCTTTGTTTGATTTTGATTTTTGTCATTTTTATAAATCATTTTTGCCTCCTGCCCTGATAACGTCCATGACTGAAGTTGTCACTACTGTGTGGAAAAGTCCAAGGACACTGCGACACTCACAGAGCCAAAAGCAGAAAGTCTTAACAAATCCAGACTTGGATTTTAGGTTTTATCAAACTAGATAATGGGAAAAAAAAAAATGTCTATATTAAAATTATTGGTTACTCCAGTTTCAGTGTTTATGTTAATCAGAAGTTTCACTCAAATGTTGGGTCTCATTTATAGCCTAAATTAGTTGCGCGTGATGATTCTCAGGTCTGAGTTGCATGCTGATGTCTATAACATGTCATTTCGATAGTTTTAAAGAACGTCCTGAACATTTTTCCCCATATGAGATTCTTACCAATAATCACTGGTTTGTGGATGGATGCTGGGGGTGACTTAAGAGCCAGTTGCCTCTGCCTGTGATTCTGATGTATCGAGAAGTTGACAACACGAGAAGTGTGAAGTAGGCTGAGTCAGTTAAAATGCAGAAGACCGTTGCGAAAACACAAACAATTGTCTCAAACGTTGGCTTTTATTTGTGAGCAACATCGTATAAGAAGGAAATTAAAACAGCACTCCGAAGTGAAACGAGGACAATTCATTGATGACAGTCTCACCAGCATCGTCTGATTGGCTGATAACCAGCTGAGATCAGTACAATGGGATTAACATTGGTTCTCATTTACTTACACGTGCATGGAAACGTTCTTGTCCTGTATAACAAAAACAAGTGCATTTGTAAAATTCTTGTTGGATTTATGAGTTGTGCGCGCCAGCTGATATTGTTTGTATCACTGTGCCCATGTTACTAAATTATTTTGAACCATCAGGCTTGTGCAATATACCATCTGAATACTGTCACATCCCCAAGTTTCTACATAAGGAAACACATTTATCTCCAGGTGATGCAGTGGAAGTGGTGACAATGCTGCAAGAAACGCCTGTGCCGCTAATGTTTATGTTTCTTAAGCCCAGCTTAAGAAACATAAACAATCATGTACAAAGAAAAGGCGCCATTAACAATAAATAAATAAAAATAACAGCTGAAATAACCGAGGTTCAGAATATCATTTTTCTCGAGACGCTCAAGGTTACAAAATGTTTAGGCATCAAAATTGAGATGGGAAAAAAAAGTGTGGCGTTTGCGTGCTCTCAGTGTGTCTCTGGGTACTCACAGTCCACAGACGTGCATGTAAGCTTAATTAGAGTCTCTAAATTGGCCACAGGTGTGATCTGTGTAGAATAAAATGCTTAATGAATGTATGACACTCCGTTTCAATGGGATGCGGATGCAGTTTGTAATATAAAATATTGTCGGTACACTTGCTAAATAGAGTCATATCTCATATATAATTGATTTAAAATTGAATCAAAGACCTAAAAAGAAGGTGAGCGTTCACAGGGTCTTGAATCACCTTGTGTGGACATACTGCATTAATCTTGGGCTTGCTGTACTTCAGCTCATCCTTGATAACATTTAATTACCTAAGGCTCGGTGTCCTTACTTTGGTTGGTGTCACAGGCAATTATAGATGGATCGATTTCATTGTGTTTTCATCCCTTCAGAACTTGAATTTGACTCATTTGTTAAGCCCTTTGATGCCTCGGTCAGTGCCGGTGATGACCCTAGCGCTCTGCTCTCAGAACATTTTTTAACCCTTTCATGCACGAATTATGACGACATCAATCAGGAAGTATTTTTATTCATCTTTAGGCATGAAAAAAAGATGTTTGAACTTTTTTTAAAACATGTACTTTCCAAAGAGTCTTTTACATGTCCACTTAGGCGGACAACATATGTTTTGACTTATGAATTTGGTATGGAGTGACACATCAGTGTCCAATGTAGAGGTTTATGTGCAAGTATACCATCAACACTGACACAAATACAAGAAAATGTCCTTTGAATAGCTGTCCACTGTAGTGACCAGTATGCGTGAAAGGGTTAAACACTCTTAACTGACAGCAAAAACTATATTAATTGTTTTCAAATTAAGTATTCACTGCTCTCCAAAACATTAAGGTTTATTTAGAAGTTAAGGATCCATGATATAGCGTGTCATACGAGTTCCTCCGATAACAGCCAGGAGCTGAAGGATGGCACTAGCTCTAGGAATTATGCTCGTCCTGGAAGACTCTCTGTCTCACTGTTTAAGCCAACATTCAGTGCCAGAGCAGAAACAGTGTGCTGGTTTTGTAGCAAGCTGGAAAGTAAGACTGTGGTGGTAGTGGGGATTCGCTTTTTGAAACCATGCTCTTGCAGTTTAGTGCTACAGTCTCTGTGACTCTAACAATCTCTGTTTACTGAATGGTGATAGTGATTGAAGCTCTGAGTTCATAAAACCTCTCAGGAAGGCTGCGTTCAATTACTGTACCCTACAATCAATAGCAGACGTGTAAGCCAAAGCATTGTGGCACGTTTTGGCCTCAGTTTTGCACGTAAGGCCAGGCTGAGCCAAACTGTCTCATTAGTAGAGATTTGCAGGTAAAAATGTGTCATTTAATTATTCCAATAAAAGACAACTTTAAAGCTATTTTATCTTTTTTCACTATTTTGATGAATTTGTTTTTTAAATTACAAAAGAGCAATAGTGCCTGTTCACTTCTAATTCCACATAGTGCTTTGCACACTTGCACGGCTTACCTGACCAGGTGACTTTCTTCAGGGTTTTTCATTAATTTTTTTGTCTTACTGTATGTTAGCGCTGAAAAACACGGTTTCCCGCACAGCTGAACTTACGAACACGTGGATGACATCAGGGTTTCTAGATAATATTTCCCAGAAGTAAAAAGACAACAGGTTGGCAAAAGTTATAGGGAGGGAGGGAGCGTCATGGTCCCTGTGCCTGCCCAGCTGACCTGGTGAGGCTTTGTTTTCCCCGGAGTGAGTGTTTTTCCCCGAGTGGTGTGCAACGCGGAGTGTGAGTACAGACGAGAGGAGCGTATGGAGTGTGAAACCCCCAAGCGAGCGAGAGAGCCCCTTTCCTGCCTCCGGATCCCTGGAGCCCCTGCCACTCCCCCACACTGTTGTGTGTACATTCACCTGGTGTAAAAATAAAAAGACTGAGTTCCTTCTGCACGTCTGCGCTTGTGTCCGTTCAGTCTGCCCTGACAGGGAGAAGTGGTGTCAGGAGAAAGATACACAAGGTCACCGCGCCCGCTGAGGATACTCACAAATTTAAGATCAATAAACATGAAAGTGATAGAAATCTGACCTCATGCAAGGTACTTTTCAGATTTGTTATGCCCAACAGAAACTTGGCTACACATTTCAGTTGTGGGCATTACTTGAAATCAAGGATTTCACGCTGGTGAGAGCAGTCAGGTCTGTGCCTACAAATCACAGTTGGCGTTGTTCACGGCACACACTGAATAGCCACATTTGTGACAAAGACAGTGAGATTTTGTACTTCACTCTGAGGTGTTTCTACTTCCCCAGGACATTTGCATTAAAGGTTGGCATGCTTCATGCTTGAGGCAAGAGCTCACAGTGGAAATGACCCATGCCTCTTTTCACATCTTGGCTCATGTGATGAGGCACATGGACTCGCTGCCATTTGGTTTTAGAACTGAAGAAGCCTCTTGGATGCGAGGTGAAACATCTCAAAGAATTTTCAAGTCCTTTCTTTCCAAGCTCCTCAGACTTTGCATGCTGCAGGAGAAACATTCAAGCAATTAGATACATGAGCAATTGAAAATGGTGCCCCGGACACACAGGCAGCATATGGCCTGGGGGCCAGAACTGCAGACCATCCCAATCAGGCCCCTGAAATCCTAAAAGGAAAGCTAAAATAATAAAAGCAGACAAAAATCAATAAAAGCAGTATCTTCAGCAGCATGCTTGCAAACAGAGATACCCTCACATTTTCTCAAATAGATGAATAAATCATACTAAATATACTTCATGACAGTAAATAACAGAGCAAATACCAGCTGTCTCTCCACGGAGATTCTCAGACTCAGCAGTGTCTTAGCAGTGACTGAACTTTCAAAATAAGGGCGTCAATTATCTAATAGTTAACTGATCCATGCCCTTCGGGTCTCATTTGCTGGTTTCAAGACTTAAACACAATCTTTCTATTGTAAATGATGGTGCCTGTTAGCACTCAGAAACACAACAAAGAGGTGGCATCTTTATCTTTCCGTCACATCCATCAGCACCAGCGTTAATCCTCAGTTGATTTTGCAGTTTTGTTTATTAACTATGAGTTGATCTGGGGGTCACTCACAGTTGTGTTTTCACTTTGGGTTCTCTTACTTGCGTTTTGCTGATATTAGTTGGGGAAAGAAGCTTGAATCTCAGAGCCCACTGTTTGGTTGATTCGTGGTCTTCTTCCCCTTTGGTTGTTTTTGCTGAGGGTAAGATTCATTCTTTCAACAAACAATATTATCTCTTAAAAATTAGGACTGGGCGCCATTTGAGCATAATATGCTCAAACACTCTCTTCAGGATGGAAATGTTTCATGTAAGATAATGATGATCACTCAGAGCAGCTTTGCATTGATTTGCAGTGAACTTTCCTCCCAAGGGAATGAGTGACTCCAAACCACAGCAACCCACAACATGTAAGAGACAGTGTGGGCTCAAGCACGGAGTTTTGACCTCTTTGTGCATGCAGTTTGATAAAGTTTTTGTACATTTAAAAGGAATTGGGTCAATTCTTATGACTTATTTTGTCAGTGTCCTGATGATAAATCAGCTGTGTTTTTAATACGATCACACCTTTTTCAATTTCAATTAAACTCTATTTATTTATAGAGCGCCTAACCACAAAAGCAGTTGCCTCAAAGCGCTTTATATTTTAAGGTAAAGACTCTACAGTAACACAGACAAAACAGAGAAAACCCCAACAATCAGATGATCCCCTATGAGCAAGCACTTTGGCGACAATGAGAAAGAAAAGCTCCCTTTTAGCAGGAAGAAAGCTCCACCAGAACCAGGCTCAGGGAGGAACGTCCATCTGTCGCAACTGGTTGGGGGTATGGGTGACCTTTCGATTGTTTTGGAAGCACCAATATGATCAGAAGTCAAGCTGAAAGATGCGGAAATGCAATCCTGACATTTGCATTGTAGTCTCTACTTGCTTTTGTTATCATTCACCAGGTCACCTTTGACCCATTTAGGGTTATGTTTAGAGTTTGGGTTTGTTATAGAAGGTTTGCCTGTTCGGAAAAGCATTAACATAAAAGCTGTAAAGAAAACAACCAATATCTGCATGTTCTGCACACCAGCGGTTAGGGTTAGCTTGGGTCATTGCAGATAATGACTGAAACCTCACTTAGAAGCTTGTACTCTGTTTTGTTGGTTACCAGGGCAATGGCGGGGGAGTGAAAGTGAGCAATAAAGATTTATTAAAAATGTATTTGTGAGATATCAAGGGCAGACCCGGAGAAAATATGTTGTGGAGAATGCGGTATTAAAAGAGTTGAACTTAAACCCTGCAGCAACGCACATCAAACACTTGTGCTTTAAATGAGTTGGAAAGACATCAGTTGGCAAACACACTGACTCAATCATTCAGACTCACTGACAGATTCTATGTATAACATCAATCATGGAACAAGCTCGCTTATAGATGCCTGTGAGCAATGAACGACTACAGCAATGTGTAGCAATGCCGCAGCAGACAAAACGATTAAAACATGGATGTCCCTCTCTCATAATAATGAATAATGCAGAGAAAAAGACAGCTGGACCGTGGATGCCCAGAGTCATGGAGAGGAGCCAGTCTAAATCAGACTGGTGCCTGGGAGCTTAATGGTCGCACAAACAACTCTCCCAGATCCAATCGATAGCACTGTAAAATCCAGACTGTATTCAATCCTCACATAAAATATCTGCAGAACAATAATTACCCAGCAGATGAAGACGCGGTTATTGTTTCCGGTCCGGGCTGTTATCTGTGTTAACGCTATGACGCTTTGGTTGATAAGTGTCGGTAGCTGCAGAGGACAGACACACAACGGAGGAGGAAAGGGGGAGTCCTGTTTAACTGTGCAGTAAAATAAGGATCACAACAGTCCGGGGGCAGACATGAATCATCCAGCCATCTACTTTATGGTGCAGAAGTGAGAAGGAGGATGGGAGGACAGAGAGAGATAGAGGGGACTATAAAGCAGAAAAAAGAGGAAGGCGAGACAGAAAGTTGAAGTGGGAATTGATAAAAAAGAGAGGTTGCAAGGGACATATGGGGAGGAAAAAGCAAAGCAAAAAACTAAGCCTGAATAGAGATTGACTCTGAATTATGGGATTGATAGATGGTGAGAGGGGGAGGAGTGCTCAGTTGAGTCAGGAATTACAAAAACGTCAGATCGAAGTGGAGAAATAAAGCGAAAAGAAGCAGAAAGCAAAGAAAATGAGACAGACGCATCAAAATTCTCCTTTTAATAAAGCTGCTGTGGAGCTGCCAAGTGACCATCGGTCCAAGCTCGTCTAACAGGCTGTTTCCTCAAACCACCACCTGATCGGCACGGTAACGACAGCTGGGCCATTCATACATTTTTCAACAGTAGCTTGTGTGTAATTTCTCTCTGAGCCATTAGGATGCAAATTTCAAGCAAGTATTCCAAGTGGAAACAATCAGTGCAGTCAGTGGTCGTTAAAAGATAATGCTGACGTAAATGCTTTCCGCCAATAAAGGGTTTTGTTTTTTTTTTTAGCTGATCGCACCAACGTTTCCAAGCCTGACATGGCCAACCGCTCTTTATAAGATCATATTAGACAAGAGCAGAAAAAAAATTGTTTTAAAAAAAAGTATTTGTTTAATCTTTAACCATCCACCATTGTAACAGTTCACATGTCTAAAGATGACATTTAAAAGGCAATGACAACAGGAAACCAACCACGTGGCTTGAATAGAGTTACAGGAACCAATGAGGTAATGTTTGGGCTACTTCAGTGAAACGTGAGTGAGGGCGAAAAAGATTAAAGACAGAAAATGTTAGCAAACATTCGAGCAACAGAATTACAGAAGAAGACGTCCAACAGACACAAGGCTGTATAGACGAGGGCACTAATACCACTAACAGTTATTACACAGTTAAAACACAACTTTCAGAGCAGACTTTCTCGAGCGCCATGCCTGACAACAGGAAAAGGAGAGGCAACAAGATCACAAAAGGATGTACACAGACAGCTGGAAATGAGCTGCACACATTGGATTTGTGGTCACGTCGTATATGAGCCTCACCATCCACTTCACTGCACTGATGGGGTGTCCTGTGCCTTTCTTTTTTCTTTGGAGCATAAGCAGAACACAGCTGGGACTTTTGCTTATATTCGCCTTTATTTCATTTTTCTATTTCTTCATTTATTATGTTATATACATTAAAAACTGAAACCAGTTTAAATCCATACAAATTAAATGATTCAGTATTTTTTGCCAACTAATATTTATAGGAAACTGCCCAACCTTTAACTTGAAGATTCTACACATGGTCACAATTAAGAAATTAGTTTATTATCTATACCATCCCTCCACTTCCCCTTTTCAGGGTCGCGGGGGACACTGGGGCCTATCCCAGCTGCCTTGGGGCTAGAGGCGGGGTACACCCTGGACAGGTCGCCAGTCTGTCACAGGCCTAACACATAGACAGACAACCATTTGCACTGCTATTTATAATATGATTTTTTTTTTTTTTAAAGACTAACAGTCTCCATAAAACAGAAATATTCACTATCAGGATACTGGGAAAGTCTTTTTCACAAGAGTCAAAACAAAAGTCAGGTTTGGACTATAGTTTAATTGCCTATAATTATTTAAAAGAAACAGATTTTTCAGAGGACCTTCCTAGTGGACATCAAGGACCCGTAGAGGTCCCTCGATGCCACTTTGAGAAACACTGCAGGAGAAAATGTTTTAGCGCTGCTGGCGATGGTACATTAAGATAATAAAACTGATGATAAGAGATGTTTAGGCTTGGGCGGCAGACTTAGACACAGTGACACAGCAATTTCAGCAACACCGCAGACAACAAAAGGTCACCATCCGCAAGTCAAACTCACAGGTAATGGTATAAAAATCAACTTTAGTTGAGGTGGTGTAACATGAAACAGTGACTATGGGTGAAGCAGGTAAAAAGGGAAAAACAGCATTCAGAAAAATGCTGAGGGTGATTCTTTTTACTCTATTTAATCCAATACAATACAAAAGTGATAAAAAAAAAATAAAAAAACAAACATACACTTTGTTATTATTTCAGGAACTGAATTCTCAAGAGGTGGACCACTAAATTAGCTACATAAAACACACAAAACTATTTACTAAAACTGGCAAAATGCCACTTTTAAGGTGCAAAACGATCAAATCTCACAGAGCAAACACACAGTAGCAAGCCTGTAAGGTCAAGGTAAGCTGCGCACATGACCGGCTCCACAAGTCCACGATGTTTCGGCTCATTTCTGTTCTAATTCTGGAAGTGAGGACACTGGAGCTTTGCAGCTCCGTGGCAGAAGTTGGAAACCGATTCAGCTGCAGATGCATGTGCACAGACACACACACATATATACATACCATGCTGAGATTTAGCTACGGCAGACAGGCTGAAGGCAGAGATTCCACTGCAGAATCACAACAAAGCCACTCTAGGGGTTTAGCTCTGTGGCATGGCAGACTGAAGGTGGAGATTTAACACACAGAGGCACTCCAGGCAGGCGGTGTCAAGCAGACAGATCAGAGAGAAGGAGAGAGAAGACACCATTAATACTACAGATGGAAAGTCTGAGAGCAACTCCAGTCATACCGCTTGTCACGCTGCAGAGGAACCAGATACAAGGAAGAACGTGGAGGGGAGATGAGCAGGATGTGGACTCTTTATCTTCAGTAATGACACACATGTAGCTTATAAAAACTTAATTCACATTTATGACATTTCATGCGACTTTTCTGTTCCTCTAATCTTTACATCAGAG
This sequence comes from Pelvicachromis taeniatus, assembly GCA_015108175.1. NCBI lineage: Eukaryota > Metazoa > Chordata > Actinopteri > Cichliformes > Cichlidae > Pelvicachromis > Pelvicachromis taeniatus. The sequence goes on along the minus strand of VURO01051053.1, from coordinate 42,515 downwards.
GTTGAGCGCGGTGGCTGTGGCTCAGGAGGTCGGGTATAAAATGCTTTGAGTGCTCAGAAAAGCACTATACAAGAACCGGCCCATTTACTATTCACCACAAGCAGGATTTTGGGGTAGAGATTTGATTGAGAATTCCCGACTGTGTGGCCGCATGCACATAAATACATACATACAGGTCTGCCAGTGCAATATTAACCTGTGCATATCCACCAGACTTCTAATTTCTTCCAAGATCAAGGAGCGATCTAAGATTTAGGTTGACTTTTCTTTTATCCACCAGCTAAACGGCCACATTTTCCGACTTCAATGTTTAAACTCAAAACATTACCTTTGAAAGCCTCATGCAGTCTTTCTACTATTACAGTTTTTCTGTTAAACCTTTCCAGTATATAAAACATCACCCAAGAGAAGATGAACTGAGTTCTGAAGCCTGTTCCACCCATGAGGTGCATAACAGGAGAATACAGCCTATTCTGTATTCATCGATAGATATCAAAGATGATACACTCTTAGGAATGTGAACTTTAACTTGTTTTAAAAAGACGTGATATATAACATCGCAGTTTAGTAAGAATGGCTCTTTAAATAAAAGGGAGGCAATTTTGTTCTTATTCTCCCCGAGTGGAAGCCGATGACCCTCCTGCCTTCTTGTAGATGATGGAACAGAGGATTTTGTTTCATAATAAGATACCGTGTCAGAAATAAGCCCTTTGAAACCTCCGTCAGTTACCATTTAAGTCTGCTCTGGCATAAATATGACCTTCCCTACTCCCATTTCTACAGATTATGCCAGATCTAAGTAACTTTATCATCACAGCATTTTTCGACATCATGATGCATCCATCTGACTCCAAATGACTGGTTTCCCTGGATTGCGTGACCTGCTAATGGTTTCCAGTAAGTAATAATAATGTATACGTTATTGATCCTGTAGGAAATTAGTATCTGTGAAGCAGTGGGCAGCCACCAATCCGGCGCCTGGGGAGCAGTATGTGGGGGTCGATACCATGCTCAAGGGTGCCTCAGGTTAGCCGTTGGGTGGGTTCAAACCGTCGACCTTCCGATCAAGGGGCGAGCACTCTACCTACTGAGCCACCCTCCCCACAAGACTAGAAGGGCTTTGTTTGTGCTGCAAGTTTTGCAGGAAGGCCAATTTAAATATTAGACAATGTGTTGTACAGGATTAGTGTCTGCTATGTGGAAACAGCTACCTAAAGTCTCAGGTAAGTCTCAGCCTTGTTGTGTCTTTAGACATAGAATAGTTTATCATTGGGATGGCTTCATCTAAGATATGTCTGACTTGTGACCCTGACAGGAGGCACTTATTTGTATTTATGTACCTCAGACATAGTTTCTAATACCCATTAAATAAAGCACGGGCCAGTGACCTGTGGGGACCGGCCTGTCTTTAACAATGTAGGCCGAGAGCACCACCAGAAATCCATCAATACTAGACACCCAGTTCAGATCATAGCTGGTCACCAGCTGCAGTGTGTTAAATCTAGATTACATAAGATGTTTTACCCCAGTGTGACAGATCGCTGAAGGCTCTTTATCGCACATTTTGATTCTGTCACACTCTGGCACAATGTTGGCTGGACAGTTTTTTCCTGGTATCCCAAAGTGTCCACCAAACACAACAAGCCTCCAGCTGAACTTTTTACATTTCACTGCCTGCAGTAATGCTTCGGTGCTTGGGAGGAGACAAAAGAGTCATTTTAACAGAAAATTCACATCCTCCAATACTGCTCCAAAGATGAACGGTTGAAATTGATTCAGTTGTACAGGTGGGAAGAATGAGAACCAATTTCCTGTAGGACTTGGAGCTTGTTCCTTTAAAAAACCAAAACACCAACTGAACAGTGAAATGTATCTCCTGTGAATACTGTGATTTGTAGTTTTTGCACATTTAAATTATATTTTCATTATTCCGTTTTAATTACAATGTTTTAAGATGCAAGAATTACATTTTTAGAAATAAGTTTTTTCCTCAAAGATGTGATTCCTACACTCAGTTTAAATACGTTCACATCTCTGCAAACAGAAGGTTAAAATAATTCGTGGGTGACAAATTGTATTCAGACTTCTTTAAAATTTCATCAAAGAACATTTAGACAGCCATGTGTTTCTTTGGTTGCTAAAATATTGCATCATTTGAACTGCTCTGCACCTTAATTGGTGCTTGCAGCTGTATTTGCGTTGTTAGAGTCTATAGGGAGAGATTTGGGAGTGATAAGGATGAACTAGTAGTAGCGCTTTTTGATGAAGGCGCAACATATAAATGGAGAATGACAGCGAGCTACTGAGTGTAATCTGTAGTCCGCTAATGAGGATAAAAAGAAATGCAAAGGATCTTGACTTGACGATCAGGTCATTAGGAACCCACCTAGGATCAGGATTTGGCGTTCGGTATGATTAACATCCACCACTTTTTAAAACAAAACTCAACACTAAACTTAACCCTCGACAGCTCGTGGTGGACGTTCATTTTCTTTCTTCGGCTTCTCCTTTTAGGGGTGGCCACAGCAGATCGCCTGCCTCCACCCCACCCTGTCCCAGCATCTTCATCTGTCACACCAAACCTCTGCATGCCCTCCGTCACTTCATCCATGAATCTTTGCTGAGGTCTTCATCTTTTCTTCCTGCCTGGCAACTCCATCTTCAACATCCTTTGTTCAGTGCATGCACTTATCCCTCCTCTGCACATATCCAAATCATCTAAGTCTTGCCTTTCTAACTTCCAAACTTCCCCACAGATGTACCCATTTCTAATCTTTTCCAGCCTGGTCGCTCCCAACTTGACGTCCTGTCTTTTTGTGGATGTAGGAGCTTAAAAAACGTGAATGAAAATGGAAACTGATTAAAGAAAACTGCTGTATCATATCAAAGGCGTCAGTAAGACCTTTCATGCTCAGTCCTTAATAAAGATTGTTGTTTCTGTATCATGGCTTTCTAATTTTACTCCAAAGTCTAATGTAGTCATGCTCACTTTATCTGCCAGGCCTTAAATTTCAGTGCAGGACTGCAAGTAAAACATTACATGGATCTAATAACATTTTGCACTGCTGCTGAGCAACACGGATACCCAACCTGGACAACACCTCTTTCCCCCTCTCTACAAGTCTACAAGCTCTCTGTGGTTTCAGGAACTCTGGCTAGCATACAGAGACAAAATGTGAACTTGAGGGCATACAAGCATAAACTGTGCGCAAAAAAAGAAAATCAAATGATGAGACAAAAGGCACACAAAGGACTCAAAGTAAATGACTCAGCTAGGTTAACATTAATCCTGAAGACCCTCAGACAGGTACACTAACATTATTAAGGTGAAGTCCAAAGACAAATTTTAGGCTAACTGGCTAAGGATATATCCAAGGCCTGTGCTTGTGAAATAAACTCCTACATTTCTTACATGTATGGTGCTGAGGTGTAGGTGCTGATGCCAATTTGACAGAGGACAGGGAAGGAACAGGCATGAAAACATACAAGATAAACGCACAGATAACCACTAAGAGGGAAAACGAGAAAAAGACAACATGGCAGCACAGGTGTAGCTGTAGGGAAATGACAAAACCCAGTGTGACAATGGGAGAGCAGTAAAGCTCACTTGTGGTATCCCCCCCCTCAAAGTTTATAACTAACAGAAAGTGTCGAACGAGGGAATTCCAGCCAATACTAAAAAATGAAAGCCTCACAAACTCTGCTTTTGTTTTTGTCCAATTTATGAAGGTTCGACAAAAAAGACACACAAAAGGAGATGTAAAAGGAATCAGACAAAAGGATCTGTACCGCACACTGCCTCACAGTCAGACAGGAGGAGGCCCGATCGTCAGCAGCCTACCACTGTCGTGACCATAAACGGCAGCCCTGGAAACTGTTAGCTTGATTACATCACAACTTACAACTAACGCAACTCTCGCCAACAAACTCTCCTTACCTTACCGGAAAGACCAGCAGTTTCCATGGGAACAGGACAGAACAAGAGAAAAGAGAGAGATGGAGAGACAGAGGAGAGGATGGATGTTGGGGGTGTGAGGAGAAATGCGAGAAAAGCGAGAAACGTGTTTTGTTTGTTACACGGGGAGGTAATGTAACCTCAGACGGAGGTGAAGAGAGAAAAAAAGGATAATTATACTTTGGAAAAACAAAGGACGGGGCCGCAGCTTGAAGACTGCGCTTTGGGTCTGTGTGATCCAGCATCACCGGGGGTTAAATTAGGATGTTTGCAACAACGAGAGTCCCTGAATGCTCAATCAACCCCTCCGAGCTCTCCTCTCCGGGGACCACAGTGGGCCTGATGGGGAACAGTAAACAACACAGTGAACATAACTGGCTCTGAACAGCCTTCGCAGAGCAGCTTCACATCGTACTCATCCACCAACACCGATGAAATGGAGATGAGCTGTAAGATGAGCAACGCATGAGTGAGGACTCCAACATCCTCCTTTATTCAGTCTGTCAATTTATCTGTAGATTACTTTAAAGATAACAGATTGAATGTTTTTTTTCCTCTGAAATGCATAAAAAATGTATTTTTAAAAATGCCCGTTATATTCCCTTCCATTATGTTTGCATTTCTTACACATCAACTAAATAAGGAATATGAATTTCAAAGTGCTGAAGTACCAGATCCTGCAGTTCATTCAATGGCCACTAGAGGCAAGTTCCAAAAGAGTCAATCCCCATAGACTTCAGTGTTAAAATGCCCACCCAAATGACATTTAAAGTGTGTTGGGAGCCTGGAATAAAACACATTTTTGGTAATTTTTTTATTGTTTAACTTTTTATAGTAACTTCACATATGGTGAAAATACTCAGTTGGTTGAATCAGGTGTGTTACAGCAAGGATTGGGATCTACAGAATCTCTGTTTAAACATTGTGCGCACTGATTCACGGGATAGGTAGGCAAACTATGCACTAACATAGACTTGTACTAACTTACAGAAAATGGGCACAAGAACCTTTTATTGAAGGAAAGATGAGATTACATAGTTAAAATCATTCTTCAGTGAACTAGAAGAGAGAAACAGTGAGCAACAGCGGACCCGAGAATCAGGTTTGAGTAACTGTTAGAAGATCAGAAGTCAGTTGAGGGTCATTTCAAATTATGTCGCAATCAAGAATTGCAGCAGTGATAGTATAAATATCACCCCACCCCACCCCCAGAATTCATGCCATAGACGACTAATTGAGAAATTCAATCAACTTTTCAGCTTCAGCTAGAAAGAAATGACTGTGCAATAATCAACTTTGAGCTTCCTTAATATTTTCCTCATCTGGTAAAAAAAATCACCAAAAGCTTGGAAACATTTCTTTGTTGGACTCAGATACGCGTATGTACCTGTACACAAACATAAAGAAACTGCAATTTTGCTGTATATTCACTCCAATTACAGAGTGAGGAGCTATTGCTCCTGCTCTGCTGCTGTCTTATAATGCTTTACACCATTTGAGACATGTCTGTCTTGTCTGTATATAGTTTGTCAGATCAGATTTAAAATGAGCCAGTGCCACTCAAAATATAGGTGCTAAATAACTTGCTCTGGCTGGTGAGTGTTACACTTTCTGCCTGATTGTTTATTTGAGGCGCTACGCCACATCAATCTGATCATCTTTAACTAGTGTAAGGTTGAAAAATATTTTCCAGTGTTTGATCTTAATGCTAATTTCTGCTTTTTAGCTTGAAAGTCACAAACTTTAGTAGTTATTCAAATATTTAATGCTGCTAGTAGATGACTTTTTGCACTGGCTAGAATATCAACATCAAACGACGATCTGTTCATATATTTAAAAAAAGGGTTTCCATTGCAATCCACTGGATGCATTGCATTTAATTAAGTTGAATTTGTCCCAAATTCTTCTAATAGTAAAATATTTCATAAACAGCAACCGGAGAAAGAAAACACTAGAAACATCTGTCAACTGTGAAAGTAGTACAGCACCAAGTGTAAGGTCTCAAAGTACAGTCAAAACTTACTAACACAACATGTAACATCGTAATGATGTCGAAACATCAAAAGGCTGCTGACATAAAAATGATGAGAAAAACACGCCACACAGCAAACGACACGTTGGTTTGTTTGTTTGTTTCATCAGTGCGGTTTAAAGTGACCTATGATTTAGTCCATTATAATTTATTGATTAAACGGCGAGTTAGACAAATATCCAGTCTATAAAATGTCCGATTCCAGTGAAAACGACAATCACAATTCCCTTCTGTTTTAACATTTTCTTATCTGATTGCGGTTTGAAACTCCAGGATCTTCAGTTACACGACAGTTGTTCATTTGCTGTCACTCAACTAATCAGTGAATCAGCAACTTTGATCATTTGCATTCGGAAAAGCTGGGACCAGCAAATATTTTGCATATTTGATAAACACTGATAAACACTACCTAAAAAATAGAAGATGAAGGCTCAAGCTGAGCATTTGCGTTTTCCCCATTGATGGTGGCAGAAGGTGGCTCTGACTTAGAAATCAAGAGACACTTGATGCTAATAGGGGAGCGATTTATCAGTGAGAAGGCAAGCCGATTCCAAAGCACACTGTGCTTTATCAACCTGTATGACTCTAATGTGAACCGCAATTTACAAAATAAACATCATGTTGCATTCAATACAGCCTGAAACTAGAAATTAGGAACACAACAGGAAAATGTTTGCACATGCCAACTTAAATGCATAAATAGCATCCATCTAAAGGTATTCATGTTCTGTAAGATTTGTATTAAAAGTTATTCATCATAAACAGAGGAATGTATGAATAGGATAGAAGTACAACCGCTGCAGCAAGGCTGTTTGTGGAAAACATAACAGAAACAAGCCACTACATCCAAGCATGCCTTTATATGACTGAGTTAAGTGTTCATATCTCCCTCTCTGTAAATATCATCATGAAAGAATCACGATTCAGACGGTGCCTGTAAGCAACCTGTTAGTTAGTTGCCTTTCCTTGTTCCACTCACTTCACTGGCCAAGTCACAGGTTTATCTTTAGAAAGTCTCCTTACTCTGCTGTGACGACATTAAGGCGCTGTCCATAGCAACGGTCGCCGTGCCCACTGACTGCCACGGCGACTGCTGAACCCTCGCTGCTCATAATTGCCCAGGCCTTTGCAATTACAGTACATAAGGTGTTGACATGCAGCCGCACGGCTGATCCGACCTTTGATAACCTTTTTAAAAGGTGTTATGAATGCTTGTGGACAGAACAGAGTGTCTTCCTGACTTATTTTCTAGGTCTGTCTCTTTTTCTTATATTATGCTCATTTGCTTTGTTTCTTTTTAACAAATGCATGCATAATAGGAACTGAATGGAAGACACCGAGCCCCTGAGCAGAAATGTTACAGGCCTTGTAGTTCCTCCTCTATAGGGGCAACAAGCACACTGAACGCAGCAGCTTTGTTTTGTCTCTCTTTGTGGTTAGTCAGTGTGAGGTTGACTAAGCGAGTAAATTAAAATGACGCTGCAATCAAAAATTGTAGCAATGATAGTGGAATATTTGCATGTGATCCACTAACAAAGCGCCACTTTGTGAACACAGAGGCAAGCAGTTTGTTTCAGTAATGACCATTACAATGTACCAAGAGCAGCGCAAATTAGCAGGTCGCAAACAGGCAGACTGATTAAGGCAGCACATAATCTGCTAACAAGACAGGTGCTGCTTGTGTAATTGTAATGTGACAAACATGGGACAGAGTAAGCACAGATTTCCAGCGTGTGCGTCTCTCCAGAAAGAGCGTATAAAGAACAGAATGGATATTTATTGATACAAGAGCATGAGAGAAGTGAGCAGAACTGAGCTGGAAACGAGCTGCTTTGTTACAACTAAGTTGTGTCTGACAGCTGATGTGATCATTATTATCATGACCAACAAATGCACGCATGACACGCTGTAGGCAATAAACTACTTTCTACAAAATCTAAATTACGTTCAGTCTGTGGCATTCAGTCACTTGGTGGGGATAGGTGAATTGGTAAGTCTAAATTGCCCATTGGTGTGAATGTGAGCGCAAATGGTTGTCTGTGTATAGTAGGGCTGCCACGATTAGTCGACTAGTCACGATTACGTCGACGACTAATTTAATAGTCGACGCGTCGTTTGAAGCTTTGTAAAATCCCAATAAGTAGTAGGATTTCAGAGTGTAATAACAGACTGAAACAGAAGATGGCAGCACTGCATGTACAAGGATGCCAGCTTCTGTTAAACCCTGAAGAAGAAGAAGAAGAAGAAGAAGAAGAAGCTGTGTCCCAGAATTCATAGCGCGGCCCTGCTCAGTTTTCAACAATGTCTGTGGCTAGTTAGTTTTAATATTACTCTTATTATTCTTTCTGGGTCACAAAATAAACATTTAACATATTTTCAGGCAAGAATGTAGCTGTGTAAACCTCAAATATCTGCTCAGTTTATCAAGACCCCACATATTTTCAAAAACGTTTTCGAGACGTCTGTTACCCACTAGCTCGATAGCTAGCCAGGGTTCAAGGCTCAGTATAGCCGGTGAGAACACCGGACTTTTTCAAACCCACCGTCGTCTTTCGCTACTCAGGTTAAACATGATATATAAGTCACTTAGATAACTTAAAAATGTTATTGTTTGGCTTTTTTTAGTATTTTATTTGTTCCTGAGTAAATGGGTTTGGCCGAGATTAAAATATAACAGGACACTCCGGTGTCCTGTTATATTTTAGATAGCAAGGAGCAGACGGCTGAGTTTATTAAACTTCACCAAAACAATCTGCAGATTTCATTAAAATTTAATAAACTATCATCTTGTCTTCATTTTTAGTTAGCACATACCTTAAACACTCAAAGCTGTAAGCTAATGATAGTTATATAAGAGCAGATGCATGCTGGTGCAATAAGCTGTACGTTTTACGTCCAATGGATGATGATCTGATTAGTCGACTAATCGCAAAAATAATCGGTGACTAGTCGACTATCAAACTAATCGTTTGTGGCAGCCCTACACCAAAGCTACTCTGGGGAAATGACAAAAAGAGGGAAATGAGCAAACTACAGCCAATTTCATATAACTGTTTAGGATTCAAAACATTTATTTTCAGCCTTTTATACGTATTAAAATGTAGTTCTGGATCTACTTTGGCAGCTTGAACTAGGTGCTGCCTATCCTGACATTTACATGAAAAGTCAAAACTACTATTCAAGCACAATGACGACAGACTCTAGGCGGACAATCCTGTGAAACATGAAAATATTAAGCTTTGTAGCGTCTCTGATGGCTCAACACGGTAAGAAGAAGAGATGGAAATGATGTATAACTAGTTCAATACTGGAATCAGTGTTTTAGGCCCTGATGTAAGAAACAAGTCCTGGTAAAAAAAGAAAAAAAAGAACAATGTTTTCCCTTTTTGTGTTTCCAGTTTGTGTGTCTGATATTTTTAATAAAAGGGCTTTCTATCATGTACAAACTCTTTACAGGAATAAACCTGAAACTAATTGTTCTGCTGGGGAAGTGATGGCAGTTTTGCATGAAGTTTAAAAAAACAATATTCACTTGAGAGAGGCCCGAGGAGCTCAGGTCTGACTGGTTTCAGCGAGCAGAAACTGGAATGTACGGTGAGCAAACTGTATTAAACTACAGCGATTGAGAAAAGAGGGATTGAGCACCATCATAAGCTGCAACTACTTATTATTTTCATTATTAGCTGATCAATATTCTCAATAATATAACAAAAGGCTGTTTCTGTACAGACTGTGGATTATAATACAAATACAAGCCATACATGGATTATTGCATGGTCCTGAAGCCAGCAGGGGCCCTTGACCATAAGATTGTTTTTTAATGTTTGCTGTGTTATTGTTTTTAAATTATGTTAAAGGTCAATTATCAACATCCTGTGGAGGATGCCTCCACTCTGGATTGCAATGGCCTTAAAAATCTTACCCGTATCTTTGCTACTTGAGTGCAGCCTTTTTTCTAATGTAATTACAATATCAGCATCTGGTCTCTGACCTCTCATCAATTGTGTGCGTGTCTGTGAGAGGACATTTCATCGGACTAAAGGCAAATACGACGGTGCCTTTATCTGCAGAAATATGTGGCCTGTAGCCAGTGGGTGGGGCTCCACATGCTCGCTCTCACTGTTAGATTGGATGGAAAAGACTGCAGCAGGACAAGTGAATACTAATGATGTTACCGAGTGTTTCGATTCCATCAAGGTTAAAAACAAATCTTAGCTGGCCACCTCTCACTGGGTTTTTGTGGATTAGTAGATTTCACAGAAACATTAGAGAAACCATTTCTTCGGTACAATAATCCAGCTGTGCAGAAACCAGGGAGTCTGTGAGAAGCAGCTCATAATATGATATCATCATAATACCAGTGCTGGACTGGATGACTCATTCCTCATTAAATTACTTCAGATGGGTTTTTTCTTTTTTTATATTTTATGCAAGTGAAACTGCTTGTGCTGCCACCTAAACCAGAACTCTTTGGAAGAACTGATCTCATATGCCAACAGGAACTTTGTGGCTACACAATGGAATATTTAAAATGAATAAAATTAAAATAGCCACGTAAGTAAAGTGTCCTTAAAGAGTTATTATTTGTAAGTGGTCCCATAGTAGGAAGACAGACTCCTCAGTTATTACCAGAAACACTGACGCAACATGAAACACCTCAGCTCAGTTCCGAGAACCACCAGGAACAGAATTTAAAGTCTGTTTACAGCTTTGTTTATTTATTTAATTCCTAAATTAGTGGGAAAACAACAAAGAAAAGGGACTTCTGGTGTAGAGGCTGACAGAATATAACAGCCTAAGAATTAGTCCCCAATCAAGACGTGGCCTAAAATGTTAAAGTTTATGAGTAAAACAAGCTGTTCTGCTGCTCTGTATGTGATTGGTCAGATGCTGCCAACGCCACTCCTTTCAAATAAACAGGCTGGTAGCTAGAATGGAAAACTCTGGGTTAACTTATGGAGTCAATAAGGAGCGTCATGTGATCTCTTATCCCTAACATTGTCAACCTGGATAAGTAAATCCAGATAACAGAAAGATATCCTGAGTATGCTGAACTCACGCCTGTACGCCTGTACTACTGAATGGTAGTACAGGCGTCAGCGACCAATGTGTCCTGAAGATGTGGGCTTGAAACTAACCAGTGATGACAGTCAATAAAAAATTAATATCATCAGTTAACTTTATCACCAGATAAACTGAAACACAGGCTCAATGCATTGTTTTTGCATGGTGCAGAGATTGCAGATAAATAAAGAGGAAATCAATTTAGCAGTTGGGGAGAATTTAGATTTTTTTTATTATTATTTTTTATTTCTTATTACGCATTAGTTTTATGGGTACGGTCTACGAACCAAAATGAGTTGCACACCAATGATCTAAACTCACGCCAGGCTTTCTCAAGGCCTGATTTCACATCAGTAGTTTAAACAGGTCTAAGAGGAGGTCTATTCCGTGTTATTGCTCCTCCACAGTCACGAGCCCATTATCGGCCCAGATGCTGCTGCTAGTGTGACCGTGGATGCGGAGTCACCTGCGCCTCTTTGGAAACTTAAAATTCCTGATCAGAGACCGAAAGCTCACCGCAAACACCTGCCTGAAGAGGCGGAAATGAGACCGACAAAACCCCCAATAACACAGCGCCGGGGTCCTTAACACACATATAAGTCATTCAGCCAGGTGAGCTAGAAAATAACGAACAGGACGAGATGAAATAAAACGAAACAACGGTCACGATACAACTGCACGGTGCCATAACAAACCCGAGCGTTTCCTTTGAAAGCTAGCTAGCCATTTTGTTAGCTTAAATTCGTTTATTATAACCCGGTTTTTAAAGTTGACCTCCTCGTACTTACCTCTCAAACTCGCTGCTTCGGGTGTTTTTTAATATGCAGTCATTCGGGGGAATTCAGCGAGCAGATATCAACCCCTGCAGCGCGGACAACTCATCTGTTTCCTCCTTGTGTACTCGGACAGGACGGAGGTAGCTGCATTAAAACGAACTGCCGTGAAGGACTCTGGGAGATGTAGTCTGCAGCTGGACCAACAGCTGAGCGCGGGCAGAGTGGTTCCCCTGGCGGCTGAAGCTGCAGAACTCCACACAAAGTGCTTTTCCATATCCAAATAATTCGAAATTACAGAAGTTTTCTTAGTTATTATCATAATAATCATTTAGTTTTAAGTTTTTTCTTTCAGTTCATTTGCTGAGTGACTTTGCGTTTCACTTTAGTTCCTATTTGAAAATGTTCCGTTTTTGTTCCGTTTTTTATTTTATTCACGTTATCAAATTTAATGACTTGTAATTTAGCTTGGCGGTTTCGATTTCGTTATTAATGTAAAAAAAAAAACGTTTTATTCAGTTTTTAATAATCTTAGTGTTAATTTCGGTTTTTCTGTATTTTAATATGGATGGTATTTGCCATGAACAAAATTTTAAAAGTTCAGAACAGTCAAATAATACAGTGCAACAGCATAAACACATGACTCCCAGTTTTGTAGTGTTTGAATAAACAAAGCCTCCTTCAACACACCTGGGATAAAGTCATAAAGTCACAAAGAAGTCATGTTAGTGACAGTTTGTCTGGCAAAATAATGATCAATTGCTACTAAGGGGTTCAAATTGTGCCAAGAAAACATCCCCAAGGAATTACGGCAAGACTTATCAGACCAGGCAATGTTTCTCCAAAATTCTGTTGTAAAACCACTGAATGAAGCACTGGATTGTCATTAACGTGAATGTATCAATTTGGTGATACAGAAGAAGTGTAAAAGTTTGTTTTGTAATACTTAACTGTAATCTCCTTCTAAGTCTTGTACTGTTGGAATTGCAGCCACTAGAACACAGAAGAAGAATATCTGTTCCATCAATAAAATTAAATTCACTTTGATCTGCTGACAAACTGTGATTTCCACGTCTTCTCTGTTAGACTGTTGGACAGTAAGCTTTAATGTTTAATTGTGTTCAGTTTTGCTTCCTGCTGTGTTCCCAGGTGTCTCCCCTAATCACCATTCAGTGTATTTATCATTTCTGTTTCTCTCTGTCCTTTGTCACAGTGTCTATTCTCCTGCGTTTCCAAGTTCCTAGTGGTCCAGGTGCCTAGTAGTTTACCCAGTTTGGGTTTCCTGTTTAGTTCCTTGTTTCAGTTTTTGTTTTTTTGTTCTGTTTGGTCAATCAGCCTTAATCAAAACCCATTTAGTAGTAAGATAATCCTCAAGACTAATCTATTGTTCAAGTGTAGAGTTAAATGGAACACAAGGATTTGCTTTTGGATGAAAATACACCATTACTAATTCTATATACATAATTCTTAATGTTCGACTATCTGAATATGAATGTCCATGAAGCCTGATACTCTCAAAAAAAGAGTACAGTTTTAATATGAAGACTGCTGACATATTCCAGGAACCGATGTGTTAAAACCGATGTTTTAACAGATGCACAAAACAGACACCATATTGAATGTTGACAGGAAGAAGGCCAAACCTTTCCAAAATGCAAACATTTGGGTCAGTGTTGACGTAACCGGCCTACAAATGCGGCCTCCGGAGGATGCAGCCTCTGAATTGGGACACAGATATTGTGATACCTGGCCTCGCCCTATCATGTGATTTCCTGAGGTCAGAAGGCCCAGGATGTGAGTGGACGTTAAGGTGTCTGGGAAAGGATCTCAAAACTGGATTATAGATGGCAGACAGTTGGTGTCGTAAGCCACCGTCTCGGTTCAAAGAGAGTCGTTCACAGTGGACATAGACGGCTTCTTTCACTTAAGAAACTTAAAGAAGTCCTGACGCATTTATTTCCAAGCTCCTTAGACTACGCTGACCTGGACGACTGAGAACCTTCACCTACATATGTTCTACAGTCAACATTTTCTAAAAATGAAACTTGGCAACAAGCATTTTCCAACAAATGTCTTTTTATTAGACAAAGGTTTCAGTGCAACGTATAATACAAAGTACTTCAAAATTTTCACATTCTTGTTCCCGCTCCGACCATTAAACAAGAAATAACTAGCAGCCTGATGCTCAACTACACCAAACACAGACACACACACAGACACAAACAAACAAACAGTTAACCGAACAAACCAACTCAAAAAATAAAGTAATGTAATGAAAAGTTTAATGCTCTCAGTCTGAAGTTGGACAGATTCTGGACCACAGCAAACATAGCATAGAGTGGCTCTGCACCCCTACACATTCTACAGGCTGGGTCCACCCCTGGGTACATGTCCACCAGCGTAACCATGGACCAATGTCCCAGATGAACTATCTTAGATTGGATAAGTGTATGCCGAGCACACGTTGATGTTGTGATCAAGCATACCAAAGAGCTAAAATTTTTGCCACAGGTGCTACAACAATGTGGTTTCTCAACTGTGTGAATTTGAATGTGTGTCTTCAAGTGTGCCTTCAAGTGTGCCTCCTGATGAAAACTTTCAACACATGCCAAAAGAATGCATGTATGTGTGATATTGCATGTGCGTTTTCTATCTTTCTATCTCATTAAATCTTTTTCCCACAAGTGCTATAAGAATGTGGCTTCTCGCCTGTGTGAATTTGCACATGTCGATTCAAGTTTTTTATCTCAATAAATTGTTTTCCACAGGTGCTACAAGAATGTGGTTTCTCAACTGTGTGAATTTGAATGTGTATCTTCAAGTGTGCCTCCTGATGAAAACTTTCAACACATGCCAAAAGAATGCAGTTTTTCATTTGTGTGACTTCTTTGCATGTGTGTATTCAAATCTCTCTTTAGATAAAATTGTTTCCCACAAGTGATACAAGAATATTGTTTTTCACCTGTGTGATATTGCATGTGTGTTTTCAAAACTTCTTTCCGATTAAATCTTTTCCCACAGATGCTACAAGAATATGGCTTCTCACCTGTGTGAATTTGCATGTGTCTAGTCAAGTGTGCTTTCCGATTAAATCTTTTCCCACAAGTGCTACAAGAATGTGGCTTCCCACTTGTGTGAATTCGCATGTGACTATTCAACTGCGCCTTCTGACTAAATCCTTTTCCACATGTGGTACAAAAATGCGGCTTCTCAACTGTGTGAATGTTCATGTGTACTTTCAGATTTGTTTCTACATTAAATCTTTCCCCACACGTGCTACAAGAAAATGGCTTCCCACTTGTGTGACTTTGCATGTGACCGTTCAACTGTACCTTCTGACTAAATCCTTTTCCACATGTGGTACAAAAATGCGGCTTCTCACCTGTGTGAATTTGCATGTGTCTAGTCAAGTGTGACTTCTGAACAAATCTTTTCCCACAGGTGCTACAAGAATATGGTTTCTCACCTGTGTGAATTTGCACATGTCGATTCAAGTATTTTCTCTCACTAAATTTTTTTCCACAGGTGCTACAAGAATGCGGCTTCTCAACTGTGTGAATGTTCATGTGTACTTTCAGATTTGCTTTTACATTAAATCTTTTGCCACAGGTGCTACAAGAAAATGGCTTCTCACTTGTGTGAATTTGCATGTGACTATTCAACTGCACCTTCTGACTAAATTCTTTTCCACATGTGGTACAAAAATGTGGCTTCTCACCTGTGTGAGTTTGCATGTGTCTAGTCAAGTGTGACTTCCGGAAAAATCTTTTCCCACAGTCGCTACAAGAATGTGGCTTCTCACCTGTGTGACTTTGCATGTGTCTAGTCAAGTGTGACTTCCAAAGAAATATTTTCCCACAGGTGCTACATACATTTTGAACTGTCAGGTCTGCTATGATTTGATCCAAATTATATCTGTCTGATTCATCATTATTGCTTTTGTACCTATCTGTGTCAGGAGAGTTGGGAGAAAAGACCTGGTCACTGCTTAGTTCTGGTTCACTGTAGTCACTTTCTTCAAAAGCAGGAAAAGTTTCAGTCTCCTGCTTTTGTACAAGCGGTCTTCCCTCTTGAGTGATACTGAGTTCCTCCTGTTCCCATTTAATCTGTGAAGGATCCTCCTGGTCCAGACTGGAGTTCATCTCCTGATTACAGACCTGCTGATCTGTGAGCCCCTCCTCGTCCTTACACTCATGTTGTGGAAAATCTGAAGAAACAGATTAAAAAAACATACATTTGAGAAATTACAAGGTAACCTTAACCATCAGCAGTTCTCCACATGGTAAGAATGTTGCTCAGATATACCAGTGAAAGGCTTGTTGTGGGGAGAAGCTGTTTTGCTGACACAGTGAAAACCATGTTGGCTGCTCTTCTTCTGTAATCGATTTAAGTTTTGAATCGTATATTAAAAAAAAGAATATAAATACTTTACCATATTTATCCAGATTTGGAATCTGTTTAAGTCATTGTTTTAAAATCATCATGTAAATAAAAAGATAATCACACATCAGGGGCATTTCAAAAAAAAGTTATTAAAAGTTTTTAAAAAACTGTGAGGTTCTCATAAATGTTCCTTTGTTGGATTTTATGTGATATCAGGCAACTGTTGAGTCTTTATTTTAATGTGCATGTGTCATCTCAGTAAATATCTGAAACTGGTTCAAATGATTTAAACTCTGGCATTGAATGACAGATATGTCATATTAAATAATACAAACAGACCATCTACGACGAGAAAATAAAGACAACAAAAAGGTTTTTAGCGGACCTCGTCACTGAACCAGGCTGTCGTTCCCACATGCCTCAAAGCCTCCACCATCGTTCCTGTCGTGAAGATGGCATCTACCTCCACACATGTGACCTAATTTCTCAATGGTGCAACTAAAAAAAAATCCTAGGTCGCACCGGTGCGACCAGCCGTTCAAGTTTAAAAGTAAAAAAAAAAAAAAGTCTCTGCAACTCTGAAAATCTCTGTGTGGTCAACAGCAGACACACATTATGACAATATCACTGTCTAAACCAATCAGAGATTGTCAAAGGCGGGACCTCTCTGATTGGCCGTGGTCCAGATATTCCTGTAGGTGTGTGTAAGATTAGAGAGAGGTGAGTAGCCCAGGCCTGACAGGAGTGTATGTAGCTGTGGGTGATGAGAAAAGATGAAAGGCCCGATCTGTCCAAAATTCATAGCCAGTGCTTTGACACGGCGCCATCAACCTCTCAGGTTATGTCTAACACTGGTCCGGAGACGGCATCAGATAATGAGCCACATATGATCGACTCCGAGCCAGAGCCCACTGAAAGTAAAAGAGGGAGAGTGTATACATTTGGAAGAGAGTGGCTTGACCAGTTTCCCTGGCTAAGATACAGTAAAGCTAACAACATGATGCACTGTATTTACCGTCGTAAGTGTGAAAAGACCACGGCGTGTTGGGCCAAGGTAGGTATCCCCAAAAGAATTTGTTTCCCACATTCTTCATGTGCCTCTAGAACGCATCTCTGAGGACTGATTGGGACCCAACATGTGTTATATTCAGTTTTGTATTAAGAAATCTATTAAAGTTTTACATACCTATTCTGTGCAGCTTTACTTCAGGGCTCCACTTGATGCCCAGCTCCTGCCCGGTCCAGATGGTGATGCCGATTTCCTCCTCTTCCTCTTTAGTTTCTGGAGGATCTGGGTCTTCCTGGTTGGGATTGGAGTTCCTCTCCTGGAAACCGACCTGCAGGTCATCCAGATCCGCATTTACCTTACAATCATGTTGCTGTGGGAGGTCTTGATGGACACAACACACAAGAAAGAAGTTCTACTGTGAGCATGTGTCTCAGATATGTGAGTGAAATATAAGGTGTACAAATGAACAGCAAAGAATTCTGTTTACATACAGAAAGTCATCATTTATGAGGTGAACAGCTCGCTAGTCCAACTTGGTCCACGTGGCCAATAATCCACATTTTTCCTACATTCTGCAAACATTTCTGGGCCAACCTGACTTAAATGTATATGAAAGAAATTATATATTTTTATTAAACAAACAGAAGATTTTAAACCCTGTTTTTATTTTACTGTGCTAACAGTCAGCATGTCTTCAGTGAGGTAGTATGCCAGGCTGTAATGCCTTTGTGAGCGCTCTTCCTGAGGAGAGAATTAATTCTGATACCATCACCTGACATTTTGATATGAGTCATATTCATTTCTGTATTATGTTTTACGTACCTATTCTGCTCAGCTTTTCTCCAGGTTTCCACAACAAGTGCAGCTCTTCCCCGGTCCACATATCAATGTCTTCAGCCTCCTGCTTTAGCTCAAGCTGCTCTCCTTCCTCACTGCTGCAGATTTCCTCCGGCTCCTCTTTAGTGTGT
This sequence comes from Pelvicachromis taeniatus, assembly GCA_015108175.1. Lineage (NCBI taxonomy): Eukaryota > Metazoa > Chordata > Actinopteri > Cichliformes > Cichlidae > Pelvicachromis > Pelvicachromis taeniatus. Next base: position 24,331 of record VURO01051053.1, on the reverse strand, counting down.
GCAGGCTCTGGGTCCTCCTGGTTGAGACTGGAGCTCCTCTCCTGGTCACAGACCTGCTGATCATCCAGACCTTCGTGTTCAAGAAAGGGACGCAAGAAAATGGTGACTAATGTGATGATGCAACAGATCAAGAAGAATAAAAACGGTCACCTATTGAGAATCAAGCTTATGGTTTGATAACAATGAGGTCTAATTTTAGATGTGACTGCCAGTGATTATCACACAATGTGAAAAAACAAACAAATGAACAGCAGCTTGATCTCAATATGATAATGAAAGCTTAAATTTTATTATTTATATTTACTAATATTTTACTAACAAATATACACTTGTCACTTTATTAGGTACACATTGCTAGTACAATAGATTGATAATAAGTAATGATTCTGCAATGAAGCATTACTTGTTATTAATCACTGGCTCTCTTCCAGAGCGTGTGTTTTGTCCCGTCTTCTTCTCTCACCTCAACCAGTTGCGGCAGATGGCCCCGCCCCTCCCTGAGCCTGGTTCTGCTGCAGGTTTCTTCCTGTTAAAAGGGAGTTTTTCCTTCCCACTGTCGCTGATACTTTGCTCCATATTGACATGGGAGCTTCAGACAGCTGCTGCATATGTGTCACCTCCTCCTCCGTGATGCTAATCTCATGTTCCACCACATCCCAAAGGTGCTCCAGAGCTGGTGACTATGGAGACCACCTGAGACCACTCACTGTCATTTTAAGGGTGTGCAGAAAATATCCCGACACCATTACACCATCACCCAGTGTGATGTTGCCACAGTAACATTCACCCCTAGTCATTGTTTCATTAGGTGATGCTACCAATGATTATCACACAATGTGAAAAAAAAACAAATGAACAGCAGCTTGATCTGAATATGAAACTTAGAGCTTACAGTATTTTATGACGGCAGGTGTCACCGTCTGTAAATCGTACAGATGTTTGTGGTAGAAAATTTAAGCACATCAGCAGTTTCTGAAACACTCAGACCGTGAATCACGGATGATGCTGCAACCCCACACCTCCACAATGTTACACACCTGTATTGTGTGACTTTATCCCGGGTCTGACATCCAGCAGCCTCAGCTCACTGAGCTCCTCCTCGTACCGGACGATCGTTTTTTCAAACTCTGACAAGATTTCTTCTGCGGCAGTAGTTAATCTCTCCCTGATGAACTCTCTCAGATACGGAACTGAAGACATTATTGCAACAACAACCGATACCGCCAAACAAGTCTTCAACCATAACTGGGATCGCGAAGCTATCTCTTCGTGACGTCATTTCCGCTATTCTTCTTCTATTAAACTTCTCGTAGGCTGGAAGTATCAAAGGCGCAATACTGCCCCCATCAGGTCAGTCCAACAAAAATCAAGTCCTGACTAGGGCTGGGACAACGTGTCGACTACGATTACGTCGAATTTGCGTCGATGCGACCATCCATAATCCTGCAGGCGGTTTCTTGCTTCATTGACACATATGTCGGCTGGCCCGGGTCGGTGCACGACTCCAGGGCAGCCGTTATGACCTGTAACAATCATGTTACAGGTCATAACGGCATGTGCTGTTCTGCACAACATCTGCCTCGGTGCTGGTGACGTTGTGGCCCCGGAGGATGATGTGCAAGATGAGGGGGAGACTGGTTTGGAGGCAGTCAGTGGTGCTCACTGGCAGGACCAGCTATCTGCTGAGGTGCCTGCCCTGGAGGAGGTACCCCTGGACCACAATTATTGCTAAGAGGCAGGTTTTCTGTTAGTGGTGCATTTTTAAAGTGCTAGAATATTACTTGTTATATCTTTAGCAACAGGAGTTTGCACCACTTTGTTTTGCATGTCTGATACAGCTTAGCGACACGGCAGCCGTCGATTACACCAGCCCTGCAAACCCAAGTGACAGATGATGCGGTGGACAGTGGAATCAAGCATCCCTAGACCTTCTGGAGACCACCCTGTATGATGCTCCACTTACTAGCTGGAAATACAAACCAGCTTACTCGCACCTCCTTCATCTCTCTGGTCGTGGTCCAGCAGATTCAGCAGCACTGCCCGAGACTTCGTGCTCAGCCAAAGATCAGCCTCAGACCCTGGGACACTCAGGTTAATCCTGGTTTTTAAATTGTAATAGTTCCTAATGATTCTGTTTTTTCCACCATTGTACATATTTCACATTTTCAGACGTTTGTAATAATTGTGTTAAGAATGTCTTGTATGTAGTTTGTCAAAAATGCAAATAAAGTATAAATATTTACAATGATTTTTATTGGCAGACAAACATTTTATTTTTCAATCAGTTTTTCAAGAAATCCCAACAGCCTGTCCATTCTCTCTTCTCTTCTTTCCTCCATTTCCCTCTGCAATCTCATGTCCTCTCTGATCAGATCCAACAACTCATCCTCCTTGTCCTTCTTTCTTTTCTCCCGTCTTTGCCACAGCTGGCCCTCACCCTCCTGCTCTTCTTCATCTTGCACTTGGTTGCCCACTGCTGAACTTGGCCCTGGAGTGTCCTCCCGGATGGAGGCAATTAGGACTGGAGGACTGGTAGAAGGACTCTGTCCTAATACCTCATCCATAAGGGCAAACCAGGCCCATGTAGCAGCTGTGGGCTTCCCACTCACTCCATCGCCTGACCCTGGATACTTGCATTCCTAAAGGCAGAGGGGAAAAAAGGAGAGAGAGAGGGGGGGGGGAATAAGTTCATAGATAATGAACATACATATATGAGTACTACTTTACATACCTTGTATTTTCTTTTTAAATTGTCCCATTTCTTTTTGGCCTGCAAAGGGGTGATTTTTCCCTGCAGGCCCATCTTCTCAAGAACTGCCCTGACAGACGGCAAATAAGAGAACATGTCAATCATGGTAATCCCTGAACAGCAGAATGTACCAACTAAGGCATAAAAGACAAAAAGCACTCTCCATCATGTGTAACAGATTAAGAAATGCATACTGTCGCTTTACCTCCAACCCACAGCAGCTGAGTTTTTAGCACCGGTGAAAAGGTGTTCGTTGTCTCGGCGGAGTTTTATAAACTCTGCTGTCTGCTCGTTGTTCCCTAAAATGTAACAAGGACACTGGAGGACATTCTGCACCATCTCACACTTCTGTTTAATCAGTTTTCTGTTTGACGTTTATTCAGCTGTGTGGCAACTCGAGCCAAACAAATGAAACACTGACAGAAACCAAACATTAACATTTGACGTGATCTACAGACTTATATCATGTTGAACTTGAGCAGTGAAAGACCACGGGGGGTTGAAAACGATGATGTGCTGGGAGTCCGGTGTTCTCGGCGGCTCTAGTGAGCCTCGACCTGGCGGTCAGCGATTGAGCTGGTGGGCAACCGACGTCTCCGTAAACGTCGGCGCACTTTTGCAAATATGTGATGTCTTGTTAAATCGAGCAGATATTTGAAGATTACACAGCTACATTGTCAAATATTATAAAACTACACAACTAACTTACATTTGAAAATACAGGTGTCGTCCGTCGCCGTTTTTCCCGTCTCCGTTGCTGCCTCCAGTGGTGGAAACTGGAATTGGCTGGGCCGCGGTATGCATTCTGGGATATGTTTGAAGGATACACCCGACCCATCCTTCAAATTCGGGAAACGAAGGACGCGTTTGTCGGCCGCATTTGGAGCAGCCTTCGAATTGGGACAGCCTTCGTCGCGTCGCTGTGACGTAACCGGCATACAAATGCGGCCCACGAAGGATGCAGCCCCTGAATTGGGACACAGCATCAGTCTCAATGTACTGGGGTGCGTCCAGAATTTTTTTATTTTATTTTATTTTTTTAAATATAGGGGTGGTCATATGGGGGTCACAAAAATATTTTGATTGAACACCAAAAACACATCTTTTTTTTTTCTTTTTTTTTAAAATTAGGAAATATAACTCATGTTGGGTTCTAATCAGATTTGTTATAGAGGCACATTAAGAATCTAAGGACCAGCTGCAATAAGCAGCATTAATGCATCTGTTTTGTAAAATATATATTTGACCATTTAAAAAAAAAAAAAAGAATCTATCTATCTATCTATCTATTACAGCTTTGCATACCTATTATGTGCAACTTTACTTCAGGGTTCCACATGACTCCCAGCTCCTGTCCGGTCCTGACGACGCCGTCTTTGGTTTTCTGCTTCAATGCAAGCCGCTCTCCTTCCTGATTGGTGGAGATTTTCTCTTGGTTCTCTTTAGTCTGTGGAGGCTCTGGGTCCTCCTGGTCGAGAGCGGAGCTCCTCTCCTGGTTACAGATCTGCCGGTCATCCTGACCCTCACCTTCAACAAAGGAACACAAGAAAATGGTGACTAATGTGATGACAAGAAATTCTGACCCAGAAAGCAGTCTGTATTGATGTTGAGCAGTAACTCAATAAGAACTGCTCTTGTTGTGAGACATTTGAAAAGCAGACTCCAACGTTTTTCCATGTCGATTGTGAACTTTGACCTGCAGCTGTTCAAAGCGATCAATCCCTGTTGAGAAAAAGGCTGGTTTGTGCAATCTGAGCTGAGCAGGATGCAAATCAGCCATCTTAAGGTTGACTGGTTGGACTCTCCAGCTTTGAGGACAAGACAAGAGAACTACTCTCTTCTGAGAGCCTCGCAACCACCAAGGATCCAGAACGCTGTCCTCTGTTCAGCACCTGGTTCCCAAAAGTTGATTCTGTTCAGTAAGTGAATTCAAAATTATTCCGAAAGGCACCATATGTGTTTTTGTTAAAGAGCACAAAATAAAAGGAGAGGTAGAGTGTGTCTGAGCAGAGAAAAAAACCCAACAACTATTAAGACTGTTTAAGTTTTATATACCTGTGCAGTGCAAGTCTTCCTCACGTCTCCAGTCCATGTCATCCAGCACTCTGAGCTGCTCTTTCTCGGTCCGCATGAAGATTTCTTCAGACTCCTCCTTCACTACAACCTGCACTACATCCTGACTGGTACAGACTTCCTCCTCTTCCTCTTTAATCTGTGGATGTTCTGGGCCTTCCTCATTCAGACCAAAGTTCCCCTCCTGGTTACAGACCTGCGGGTCATTCAGACTCTCCTCTTCCTCACACTTCATATTGCTGTAGGGGGTCTTAAAGGATAAGGGGACATAACAAGAGGGTTACTAATATGATGACAGGAAAACACACATCTGAGCAATTATATTCTAGCAAGACTTTACACTGTAAGCATGTTGCTCACATATGTGAGTGAAATTTACATTATACAAATGGGACACATGTTTCAAGAGCACGTGTGTGAGCGATTCACGTTCTGACAAAGTTCAGAGTGCACAACATTCAGGTGGCTGCTGCCAGCTTCATTTAAGCCAGTTTGATTTTCACTGCTGTCTGTTAAAATAAAACAACAGTGACTACGTGAAATTAAGTTTATTTAAACTTATTTATTTAAGTTATTTAAAATAAAACTACAACAGCAGTAAAACAATAAACAAGAACAGGCGGTAACACAATGTAATGTGATACAGGGTTCTTGAGAAGTAGCAAAACGTGAATGTGTTTAACTTTTTGATTCTGGAATAATAAGAGGGAAAAATGTAAATATAAAATAAAGAATAGCCAACGAGAACTCAGAGACGCAGAAGAACACAGACACACACACACACACACACACACACACTCCAAAAACACACAGAGGACTTGTCAATCACAGGAGGGGAGAAAAAAATCACTAACT
>VURO01051053.1:7641-18634 GCA_015108175.1 Pelvicachromis taeniatus | reverse complement strand
TAATAAGAGGGAAAAATGTAAATATAAAATAAAGAATAGCCAACGAGAACTCAGAGACGCAGAAGAACACAGACACACACACACACACACACACACACACACACACACACACACACACACACACATAGATTAAAAAAAAGGAAGGATAATGAGGTATTTGTCATAACTGAACTGTAAACATACAAAGATGATGGCCCTTTGTGTCTGCCTGAGGGATTTCTCTCCTCTCTTCATTTCTTTTGTAGTGCGTTGTGGAGTCATTTCACGTGTTTGTATAAACTAGAGGTTTTTGATTAGATTTAGCTTGCAACATTTTCATTGTCTCTTGTTCATTCCACAGAAACAATACACCATTTAATGACATCTGGAACACATTTCTGACCTATCTTGGTTTGGATCAGACACATAGGGCTGAAAACACGCACACATCCACAAACAAAGAAAAAAAATATACACGTTGCTGCTCTTAGCACAGAAAAACTGCTAACCGGCCCAGTACCGACACGGCATGACAAACATGTACCAAGCTCCTGTCCCATAGCCGTCTTTTTTATTGATACATTGGACTTTTATATTCCATTTTTATTCCACACTACTTCCTGTTGCACGTCTAGTTTTGTGTTACACACATATTACTGAAGTAAGACGCACGTGTTGTAGTCCGTCGCTTTTACATACCTGTTTATCTCGGATATCCAGCAGTCTGCGCTCACAGCTAGTCCTCCTCACTCATGGTTTAATAAGGTTTGAGATTTCTTCGCCTGCAGCACCGAGTCTCTCCTTAATCTCTCTTGCATACTGCGCTGAACAGCCATAACGGCGCGTCACTTCCGTTTTTCTTCTTCTTCTTCTATTACATTTCCGGCACACTGGACGGAAAGGCGTACTAGCGCCCTCCCAATGATTCAAGTTGAGCACTGACTTTAAGGAGTAGTGTAGTGTTCTTTAAGGAGTACTAATACTTGAGTACACACACTCAAGTATCAGTTTGAAATAACATCAAACTTGCTGAGCTCAACACGAACTTACTGTTAACAGAAACTACAATTAGTACGACTGAACCCAGGACATTTTACACATGATGACAGAGCTGCAGACGAGTAAGGACCAAAAAATATCCTTTTTAACATTACTTAGCATACTAATTAGCTTTTTACTGTTTCTGTTAAACCATTATGTTTTCTGATACTGTGCCCCTGATGTTTGTTCTCATCAATAGTCCTGCTCTGTTTTTAACACTGAAGCAGGCGGAAATGTTTGGAAGTGTTTGACGATACAGCTCTGACGAACTATAGATGAACTAAGGCTGCATTAAAGCTCAAACCCCAGGAGAGTGAATTGTTTTCCACTTTTATTTATTTGAAACCTAAAATAGATTTTTGATTTCTTGAACTTCTCAGTTAAAGTTAATCCACAGTTTTCAGCAGTGAATGGTATTATGGTTTTTGTAGTGGACACTTTTCTCTCCCATCTTTCCCATGGTCTCATAGTGCAGCATCAGTGTTACAGGTTTTGATTCCGGTGAACAAATCGACATAGTGTGAAATTACAGACATTTAAATCTCTCTATGATGATGACGTAGAAGCTGCTGAAGGCTCAACGAACGTTTTTACATGTCGTGCTGCAGGTTAACAACTGAAATGTGAAAACCAATGATGCACAACACAAGAGGGCGCCTTCATCCTGCTAACAGAGATGCAGAGGAAGTTAAAGCAATGCAGCTTAGTTTGTCCACACATTTGACAATTTGCCATGTTTTTAGGATGAACAATTCCTTTATAATAAAGTGCATTGTGTCATATATCAGTTTGGAGCTGTATCATATAACACTGTAGAAACATTTACTGCTGTGATGAAACTATGCTGCAGAAAGGCAAATATGCATGAATAGCTGTCAGCGACGGACATTACGCACTATTTATTAAACTCCCCTTGAGAAGCATATTCAACAAGATGACCCTCAGTTTTATACTGTTATCATTTGTCTGTTATTATTTGTTTTTGTCATAATTACACTCAGACAACGTAGCAAAAGTCAATTTAGTACGTCCTATGTCCTTTATATGCTTTTTATTTGATTCGTTCTATATGCTGCCCTGAAAAAGGCTGCTGTCGGAAATATTTTTAAAGCACAAAAATGCAGAACAATAAGAATGCGGGCTTGTTTTGCGTGTGTAAGGAGGGCAGCAACACACCTTCGATGGCTCTAGTCTGCCGTAAATGCAATAGAAGAAGAAGGAAAGCGGAAGTGACGCGATTCTTACTATTTAGCAGCGTCTTCAGTGTCCGAGAGTTTAAGTAGAGACGAACTGCAGCCGAAGAAATCTCAGAAATTTAAAAGACACCAGTGAGGAGATCAGCTGTCCACGCACACTGCTGGATATCCGAGATAAAGTCACGCAGAACAGGTGTGTAAAACGGCGTCAATGAGCTAACGCGGGAATACAACTCCCGTAGGACCCTGATCAGAGCTCAGTTTGCAGGCTCAAACCTCAAACCAGCGAGGAGCTACGAGCTGTTTATAATAGCAATGACACAAGTTTCTCTCTCTTTTTTAAAACGAAAATCTTTCAGCCTGACGTCCAGAGACGCACAGGAGGGGCGTGACTACTAAAAAGGTGACTTTACACATTTTTATCGAAGTTATGTACAGAGAAAGTGGGGACAGGTTCCAATAGTCCTGAACATACCTCATATTCTGTCTCCTTCTTCGAGCCACTTTTCCTTGAAGGAAAGCGTAACGAGGTCAATAAAAGGTATGAATGAGACTTGATGAGCACTTTAAAAGAGAAGCGCAGGTCAGAGAGCCGCAGTGACTCCAGACTCCATGACAGAGGGACGCTGTGCTGACTCCAGCGTCCAGAAGATGGACTACAAAACGCACAGCTGACTTCTTAGAAACTAGGTTAACAGGGGGTTCAATGTTGGCCACGTCCGCAGTGTTTCTGTTATGGATTCAATAAATTATTTTACAATGGTGTATACATATGCATATTATGTTTACTAGTCCTTTATTTGTCAACGTAAAATCTCATTGAAATTAAAAATGTAATTTCAAAGAGAGTCCTGGCGTTATGGCAGGAAAAGTTAAAAAAAAACATGTACCACAGAAGCACATTTAAAACAAATACAATATCCCGTACAAACATGTGAAAAATATACAGTAACAGATCATTAAAAGCGACCAGTTAACGCCACTTGCTGGGATCCTCCTAGACCCTAAACAGGGAATTTACCCAATGTGTTGTATAATATACATTTATGCAGTGTCGTTTATGTAAACTGTGTAGATTATATTATACCATATATACCTATTATGTTATGCTATTCTATATTAGAATGTAAATTTGAAGAGAAGTTTATTTTGACAGGAGTAGTCGTAACAATAATAAAAAATAATGTATTACTATATTTAGAAAAAAAGAGCAGCACAGTGGTTCGCACTGTTGCCTCACAGCAAGAAGGTCCTGAGTTCAATTCCACCATGAGGCCGGGGTCTTCCTGTGTGGAGTTTGCATGTTCTCCCCGTGTTTGTGTGGGTTCTCCCCGGCTACGCCGTAAATTGTTCATAGGTGTGAATGCGGGTGACTGTGAGTGCGAATGGTTGTCTGTCTATGTGTGCTAGCCCTGCGACAGACTGGTGACCTGTCCAGGGTGTACCCCGCCTCTCGCCCTAAGACAGCTGGGATAGGCTCCAGCGCCCCCCACGACCCTGAAAAGGATAAGCGGCTGCGACTAGATGGATGGATATTACTAAAAATAACAACAACCACACAACTAATGACCGAGGAGAGAACCACCCGTCTTACCTTTGATATGTTGTCAAAAAAGTGTGTAATTGGCACAGGTGGATGGCTCAAAGCTGTGAGTACAGCACCAAACGTCTCTTATGTTACTCTTGACGGAGTCCTCACCATAAGTGTTTACAGTAGACCCGCGCATATTGCTGCTCCTCAGTAATGCTGGAATAAAAACAATCTTACCATTCCTCCACTTTATTGTTTTTGTATCTTGTCTTGAAACATTTGTCACATTTGCGTTTCCCTGTCATCATATTAGTAACATTTTTGTCCTTTTGTCACAAATGTGACAAAAGGACACATTTTTGTTGTGTCCTTTTGTCCCTCAAGACCTCCCACAACAACATGAAGTGTGAGGAAGAAGAGGGTCTGGATGACCATCAGGTCTGTAACCAGGAGAGAAACTCCAGTCTGAACAAGCGGAGCCCAGAGCTCCCGCAGATTAAAGAGGAACAGGAGGAAGTCTGCACCAGTCAGGAAGTAGAATCGCTTTTAGTGAAGCAGGAGGCCGAAGGAATCATCGTCTGGACCGGGGAAGAGCGGCTCAGACTCCTGGATGCCATCTGGAAATGTGAAAAACGCGACAAAGGCATGTAATGGTCTTCGTAAAAACAAATATGACTGATGATCCCAAACGGACCTTCAAGTTACTTTTATTTTTAGAGGTAGACGATGAATTTAAGAGCCAAATGCAAGCATCATTAATACATCTCTTTCCTAAGCTAAATCTATACTTTGTATCAGTCAGCAAGTAAACTGACTTTAATTCTTAGACTGTCGAGTTTAGACTAGATTTTAATGCAGCATTTTATCCAAACTGAATACAGTACTTTGCTTATTGAACCTGAATCATTTTAATGTCTTTATATTTAAGGAGTTTAATTCCAAATAGCAAAAATAGAACAAGATCCAAATATTTTAATTTTAAACAATAAAATACATAAATGTTTTTTTGTCAATTCATCTTTTAACTTTTAAATTCTGAGTTTGTTTTATTCAAGTAGTTTTATTCATTCAGTTTTGGTCATAATTTAGACTTTTGAGTGATTGGGCATTAAAGCGTCTGGGAAGAGGTCTGAAAACTGGACACTTGCAGACCCTCCCATAGGACTGGGACTCTCCACCATTTGGTCTTAGAACTGAAGAAGCTTCTCGGATGAGAGGCGAAAAGTCTTCAAGAAAACTTATAGAAGTCCAGTTTCTTTCGTAGCTCCTTAGATTGTTGTGATTGGAATCTCATCTCCGGAATATTTTCATCTCTTTATTATTTGTGAACAGTAGAAGTATGACTGCATTTCATCATAGTTTTTGTCCTTGTGCATTAGTTTTTATTTACTTTTTGTTGCTTTCCCACAGCCTCTGGACTTTCAGGGGAATGTGGGGGCTCATAAAAGGAGGTCTGGAAGCAAAATATTTGCTTTTTGTTATATTTATGTTGTTGGCGTTATCTGCACCATTTGATGTCAGTAAAAATATTTCCTAGACTTTATTTCAAGTCTTAGAACAAACACTGAGGCTTACTTAACTGCATTTGAACACATAGTAATTGTGTTGATGTGTGGGCTGTTATGGGGCAGAGTAACTGGTCAGGATCAGATCCCTGGTACACATCTAAATGACATTTTAACAGGTATACAAACTTATCCTGAAAGAATAAAGGTAGCATTTACTTCCTGTTCTTCTTTATGCTAAAGTTAGTTCGTAATGACTTTGGCTGCATGTTTGGTGTCATTGTCCTGCTGCAGAATACATTTGGGGCCAATAAACAATCATTTATATTTCTGAAAGCATTCTTTGTTTACAGAACTTTTTCACACCTGCCTAAAACTTTTGCATTGTACTGTATATTTCTTAATATAATCATAGCAGTCCTAACCAACCAGCATAGTAGAGGTGGACAAGCCGAGGAAGACAGCTGTAGTAATAGAGGTAGCTATACCAAGTGATAGAAACATCAGGAAGAAGGAACACAAGAACCTTGAGAAATACCAAGGGCTGAGAGAGGCGAGTGGCTCCAGCAGATCCCAGGACCAACATCTGAGATCTCTGTCCAGAAGAGTGCAGTCCTAGGAACAGCTAAGATACTGTGCAGGACCCTCCAACTCCCAGGCCTTTGGTAGAGATAGAAGGATAGACTGCCCACAGGGGCGAGAGGGGAATTGAATGGACGGTCTGTCTGTCGGGTCAGGTCTTTTATCAGATGTGTTTTTCTATCATGTTTATCTCATTTTTGTCTCTTCAGACTTCCCACAACAACATGTCTGTAAGCAAGAGGACGATCTGGATGACCAGCAGGTCTTTAATGAGGAGGGCAACTTCAGTCAGGACCAGGAGGACCCAGAGCTTCCACAGATTAAAGGGGAACCAGAGGAACTCTGCACCAGTCAGGTGCTTGTGCTGAAGGTTGAGACTGATACCTTTATGGTGACTCCTACTTATGAGGAATGTGAACCTGAACCAAACAGTGACCAGCTCTTTTCTTACAACTCTCCTGAACCAGAAAGTCGAGATGAGGATGAAAGTGAGCATGTGGACTCAGGATCAAGTAGAAATGCAAAGTCTGAGAAGAGAGGATATCACAGTAACAAAGCAGACAACTGTCCTGTGTCAGAGAGTCAGTATAAAACTGACACAAGTAAAAAGTCTTTAAAATGTGACACTTGTGGAAAAACATTTGAATTTAAATACAAACTGACAAAACATCAGAGAATCCACACAGGTGAGAAGCCACATTCTTGTAGCACCTGTGGAAAAGTTTTTAGTTACTTGTCTGCGTTAAAGATTCACATGAGAAGTCACACAGGTGAGAAGCCATATTCTTGTAGCACTTGTGGAAAAATATTTAGTTCCCTGACTGCATTAAAAACTCACATGAGAAGTCACACAGGTGAGAAACCACATTGTTGTAGCACTTGCGGGAAAAGGTTCAGTGATCTGATGAACTTGAAATCTCATATAAGAGTCCACACAGGTGAGAAGCCATATCCATGTAGCACCTGTGGGAAAAGATACAGCGATAGGACGAACTTGAAAACTCACATGAGAACGCACACAGGTGAGAAGCCATATTCCTGCAACATCTGTGTGAAAAGATACAGCGACAGGACGAACTTGAAAACTCACATGAGAACGCACACGGGTGAAAAGCCATATTTCTGTAGCTCCTGTGCAAAAAGATTCACTTATAGGATACAGTTGAGAAGACACATGAAAATCCATGTTGGTTAAAAGCTTCCTACTTAGATAATGTGTGAAAGCTGTTAGGTAGAACAGCTTTTTTTAAATAGTAGAGCCCATGTTCATGAGGAACCAAATCACTACAAAGCTTGAAGGAAGAGATCATGCCATATTCAGGTCAATATGGTATATATCCTGTCTAGAATAGTAATTAACTGTTCTCTCTGAATTGTTTATTCCAGTTACTACCTTTTTTCATGTAAGGAAAACCCTGATTTTACAGCCATCCATCCCTTTTATGGCACTTTTCCCGGGGCCAAATGTTGCGGCACGCAGTCTAGGCAGAGAGCTATAGACTTCACTCTTCCCAACCACCTGCTCCAGCCCATCTGGGGGACACCAAGGCATTTCTAGGTTGGCCGAAATATATATTCTCTGAAGTTTGGCCCGGGTCTGCCCCTTTGTGTTAGAACACCTCATCTAGGAAATGCCCAGGAGGCTATTCAGATGTCTAAACCGCCTCAGTTGGCTCCTTTTGATGCGAAGGAGTCTTAGCACTATTCTGAGTCCTCCTTGAATGACTCCTAACCTTATCTCTAAGGCTGAGCTCAGCCACCATCTTCCACCATCTTTTTAATGCGCAACCCAGAGCTCATGACTATAGGTGAGGATAGAAATGTAGATCAAGTGGTAAACTGAGAGATTTGCTTCCATGCTCAGCTTTCTTTTCAGCATAGCAGGCCAGTACAACATCACTGCAGACACAGCCCCAATCTATTAATCTGACGTGCCGCTCGTCCTTCACTCTTTCCAGTGTGTACTGGAGGCCACCACCTCATGAAGCCAACAGAAACGCATCATCTGCAAAAAAGCAGAGAATAGCTCCTGAGGCCACCCAAGTGGAAATCATCCTGCCACTTGACTACACCTAGAAATCCTTAAATAAAAGGTCCAACCAGAATCAGTAATAAAGGGCAAACCTCACAAAGTCTTGCAGTCATTGGGAGTCTGGCACACTTTGCTTGCGTTAAGTTAATCTCTCACTGTGATTGTATGGGAACTGACTGGACTACCCAGTCTTTAAGTCTGACATCATTAGCTGTTTCTGGGTGCAAACTCTGCTTCAGGTCCCAAAGTCAAAGGAACACTGAGAGTGAAAAACTGTCAAAATTCTTTCATCTTTAATAAAATCATCAGTGTGGAGAACAACTGAGATAATCCATCCACAATACGAGGTTAATATACTGCTGCATGGGCTGGGCTGCAGTTACATCGTAAGGTTTTAAAAACTGAGCTCTTAAATGAACAGTGGTAATAAAAACCGAGAGAGGCCGACAGTGAACGCTGCCTTTGTTTAGGGGCTTGTTCAGATTAAATACATACAAAGCATTAAAACGTGTTAAAAACACAACAGCCTTAATAAATGCGGAGTGGTTTGGATCGGAAGCAGGGTTCAAGACCGGATGACAACAAGCCAGATACGCCATACGCCTATGAGGATAAAGAGCTGGTCCTAAATCTGTGGTCCGACTAACAGTGTCATTTCTACTGCACCCTGACATAGATTGATTGTTGTGTTGCCTCTGTAATTCGAGCACATCATCCAGTCCCCCTTCTTATGCTCCCACCCCAGTCTGCCATTTCAGAGTGGTTGCCTTAGCTTGCCAAGCAACCTTGCAGAGGTATATCAGACAAGAAAGCACCACAACATTCAGGGTGTTGAGAAACTCATGCTGAATCTCATCCACCCCAGCGGCCCGGCCACTAAGGAGTTGTTTAACTACCTCAATGACTTCAGCCCCAGTGATGGGCAAGTCATCTCCCTAGTCCCCAGACTCTACTTCCTGTACAGAAAGCATGTCAGTGGGATTCAGAAAATCCTTCAGGTTTCCGATTTCTTGTATCCTCAGTTCAAGTCAGCGGCGCCCCACTCATACTATACACCATGTGAGAACAGCGCCACTTTGACCTCCTGAGTCACTTGGTAGTTTGCCAGAATCCCTTTGAGGCAGACCAAAAGTCTTGTTTCATGTCTTAACCCAACTCCTACACCAGGAGGGGAGGGGGGGCACCAGTATCCATGTCCTGGGCAGGGTGAACCCTTGCTTGCTTTTCCTTGCTTCAATGGGGTCACCTAAATTGCTCATCATTTGTACCTTTATTATTCTTATAAGTTGTAGAGGTGATATCTTAAACATTAGCTGTAGATTGAAGTTCTTAATTGTTTTCACTAAACTAAGCTTTGTTATACAAAATAAAGCATGGGTTTTTTTTGTTTTTTTTTGGCTTGTTGCTTTTGTTTAATAGCCTAGATTTTGCTGTCATTCAATACAGAGGTTTTACTACACAAGAGTAGAAGCTGTAAAGTGACACACATAGGACAAATAATATTGAGTCATTATCACTTCATATGTTCTGCTGTAAGGATTAAATTTCAATATGCACTCAAAGGGTTTTTTTTTAAAGATGTTTTTAAAGTTAAAATAAAAACTTAAATCTTTTTTAGACCAACTCTTTTTCTGAAGTGTAATCTCTAAGACGGTGTTGCCCAAACATTTTGCAAAGACGGACAGATTTGGTGAGGTGATGTGCGGGGGCCCATCATTCAGCCTGACATTCTTTAAACCATTAGCATTAAATGCAAATTAACTATTTAAATAAATGTTTTTTTATTGCAAATGGCATAGTTTTTATTTCTTAAACATATCTAAGTTAATTTGAAACATGACATATTATTCACTATTAAATGCTCCCTGTAAACTGCTGAATTCAAAACATATTAATGATCATGAAACTTCAGAATTGATCTAATTCAGCCACAGTGGAAGGTAAAGCACCCCAGCTCAGTTTGTCCACATGTTTTACATTGTGTCAGTTTTATGCTGCTCTTTATAATAAAGTTCATTGTCTCATAGGTCATGGTAAACTGAATCAAAGCATCGATAGTTAGTCAGAGCTGTATCATCAAACATTCAACTGGGCTGAGCTCACAGAGGCTGAAATCTATCGCTACATATCAGGGATTTTTGGCGTGCCAGTTCCATCTTTCATGTGCCGTATCCTCGCAAGGTAATGTCCAGAAACCGTTTCCTCCTCATCACCTGGAACATTCATATGAGTGACCCCGCTGAAGATGCACTCAATGACCGCAAAAAAAGGCACAGATGATTATGACTGCCTGCACAGAATACGCCCCCTGTATCGCAGTCTACGTGTAGCCTGCAAAGCCGTGTACCATCCCCAGAAAAACCTCTCTGTGAATGAGCGCGTGGTACCAGCCAAAGCCAGAACTGCCCTGAAGAAAATCATAAAGAATAAGCAAAAAAAGAGGTGGATAAAACTTTTTGTGTTGTCTGACAACACGGGGTACACTTTTGATTTCAAGGTTTATACAAGGAAGTCCACTCTGGCAACTGGGAAGAGGCTGTCATTCGATGCAGTGACGTCTCTCATCAACAAAAACCGCCTGGGATCTGGATATCACATTTACTGTGAGAAGTTTTATACCAGCCCAGCGCTGTTCCGCCACCTTCATGACCTGGGGTTCGGAGCATGCGGGACACTTTGGAACACGAGAACCGGGACCCCAAGAACCAAAGTTAACGCCCTGACCAAAGAATCTCCACGAGGGACAATCAGGTGGATCAGAGAGGGAGCCCTCATTTTCATCAAGTGGATGGACACAAGAGAGGTGAGTGTGTGCTCCACGATGCACGCTGCCTTCTCGGGGGACACTCTGAAAAGGATGTGCAAGGTAGGTGGAAAACGCAGAGCAGTCGAGGTGCCGGTGCCATCGGCTGTGAAAGACTACAACAGCTTTATGGGGGGGGAGCCGACCTGTCAGACCAACTGATTGGCTCCTATTCCTCATGGAGAAAGAGCAGGGCGTGGTATGTGATGGTGCTGTATCATTTCATTGACATTGCTGTAACAAACAGCTACTTACTCAGCAAGGAGCTGCGTGGCAGACTGGAGCAACACCCGGTGAAGCACCAGGCCTTCCTGGAACAGCTGA
>VURO01051051.1:35059-61972 GCA_015108175.1 Pelvicachromis taeniatus | reverse complement strand
TCACTTTCACACTAGCCTTACACACACACACACACACACACACACACACACACACACACACACACACACACACACACACACACACACACACAAGGCTTGAGCGCTCTGTGATGAACGGCCTAATTCTGTAGAATTGGATTTGTTTGAGAGTTTTACTTTGGATCTGAACTAAAAATAAACCATTTGACGCATTTCTGACGCAGCGGTGAATCAATTTTCTGTGTATGAATAGGTGTTTGTGGAATGTCTGTGTTAGCCCTGATTACTGTGATGTGTTTTTGTTGATTATAGCCTAGGCTCTAGTGAGAATTAAGGTATGTCATTATATTGTTGACCAATTTTAAAGATTCAAATTTGTGTGTATGCTGCAGGGCTGTGCCGAAGTTTATGAAGCGCATCAAGGTGCGCGACTACAAGGACAGGAATGTGTTTGGTGTGCCACTACAAGTCATCGTCCAGCGGACGGGACAGCCCCTGCCTCAAGGAATTCAGCAGGCCATGCGCTACTTACGAAATCAGTGCCTCGACCAGGTAATATATAGTACAGAAATATGCACAGATATACATAAAACCTTTTTCTATATTTCAAATTTGCATATAATGGCCACCTCAGCTTTAGTACCATTTTTAGCTGACTTGTTTTTGTTAAGATACAAAAATTGCATAAAATCTCAATTTAAATACATGAGCATATTCATCCTATTTTTTTCTGTCTGTGTTACATAAGATGAGGCAGTGAATCGGAAAAAGTCTGATACCCACTCAGTCAGTGTGTATACACTTTCTGTGTGCCAGGGGAGAGTCAGTGTGTGGCAGCTCAGTCACCTGTCTCTTTAATCTAAAACCAGTCTGTAACAGTCTGTCTGCATTTATAAAAGAAGGAACGGTGCAGTCAAATCGAAAAATGGCTTTTAATAGATGGCAAAATACAAAAGAGAATGATGGCTTTCTTTTCAAGCACAGACAAAGTGCCTCTGTTTGGAAGTGTGAAAGCTCATGGAAAATATTCAGTAAACAAGCCAGCAGTCTTCTGCTTTTCTCCTCCCCAACATTGCCATTTCACACAGCCTTAAAAGGCCATTGATGAGGTCCTACACAGCATTCAGTACAAGAATGCCTACTGGCTGTAATTGGAGCGGCTTGTAAATACAGTTAACATGATCTGTTGTGATGTAACCATATTCACTGTAAGCTGTGGATTTGTGGATAAGTCAAGAATGTTATTTTCCTAACGCGACAGCCTTATGCAATAAAAGACGTGTGTGCGTTTGTGTGTAGGTGTGTGTGTGTGTTTGAGAGAGTCATTTTTGATACTCTTTGATCAGGTACTTTATAGTTCAAAGTGTTCTGCACGGTACGTGAGACGTAACACTTTTCTTTGTTTCCCTGCCCAGGTGGGTCTTTTCAGGAAATCGGGCGTGAAATCTCGTATCCAAGCCCTCCGTCAGATGAATGAAGCGAGTGGCGCAGACGGGGGAGGAGTCAACTACGAGGGCCAATCAGCTTATGACGTTGCCGACATGATGAAGCAGTACTTCAGAGATTTACCAGAGCCATTGCTTACCAGCAAACTTTCAGAGACCTTCCTGCAGATCTATCAGTGTAAGAAGACACAAAAAAAGGCTTGTCTACGTCGCTCCTCGCGCAGCTTTACACATGCAGCTGCACAGCTGAGATACTTTTGTTTTAGATGTTGTAGCCGTAGAACGGTAAAAAAAAACCCCACATGAGACAGTACACACCTGTGGACGCTACAGCGTTTGTATAAGGTGACGTATGAGAGGTAAAACATATATTGGACTGTTAAATATGAGCTTATATAACAGGTCAACACAGATCCCCTCATAACTCGTTTTTGGCAGATAATTGGAGGCCCGATATGGTCTACTTCCTGAATTAAACAACAGCTGGAAAAAAAGATGGCAGGATGTAGTATGACAACAGATATTAGTACTGACTGCCTCCTTGAGCTTTAAAAAGGATTTTTTTTTTTTTTCATTTTCACTAAGTGCTCCCATGTAGGCGATCGTTGGATTGTTGGGTTTCTCTGTACAATCTTTTAAAGTACCTCGAGATGACATTAATTTTATATATGACAATGTTGTTGTGGAGCTAAATAAATTCATGCTAAATTGAACTGAAAAGGAATGATGTCCGCGTTCTTCTCCAGACATGCCTAAAGAGCTCCGCCTTCAGGCGGCTCGCGCTGCTGTGCTGCTCCTGCCGGATGAGAATCGAGAGGCGCTCCGGACGCTGCTGTGTCTGCTCAGTGATGTGACGGGCAGCGTTGCTGAAAATCAGATGACTCCCACCAACCTGGCAGTTTGTCTGGCCCCGTCCGTTTTCCACCTCAACACGCTTCGACGGAAGGAGAGCTCCTCGCCAAGGTGTGTGTCTGAGCGCGCGCCGTTGTAATCGGTTCAGTTTCATGAGGTCACTGCCCTTAATTGACACAGTTATTGTTGCAGCATCTTGCATAATGGTGCAATATGCCTGTGCAGTTTTGGAAAACAGGAAAGCGTCCAAACTAGCTCCAAACTAGCATGAGGGCAGAACTGTGTGGAAGAGAGCAAAGCCGGTAAGAATAGGAAGGGAGAGAGACAGAGGAAATACAAAGGTTACATAAAAGTACAGACCTAATTAAAACACATGCATTGTTCCATATTTGGCACTTCTAGGTGAGGGTTTATCAGCTTTATACAGCTAAACCATTTTCTTCCAGTTTTTTTTTTCTTTTGCTTTGTGATGGTTGCTCTGATTAGCCTCATTATGTCTTCTTCTTTTTCCTTCTTCTCCAAAGGGTGATGAACCGGAAGCAGACACTCGGAAAGCCAGACCAGCGGGACCTGAATGAAAACCTTGCTGCCACTCATGGCCTGGCGCACATGATCCAGGAGTGCAGGAAACTCTTTAGGGTCAGTGATTTAAAATCGTGAAGCAGAACCTGCGCAGCAAACTCTTCACTTTTAAAATTAGCTGAAAAAATAAAAGCAGAATGAGTTACTGGCTACGACCTTCACAGTAAACTGCCATTTAAGGTAACAAAGGTTTGTTTGCTGACAGAATAAATGTCACCTCCGGCTTCCTGCCGCATACCTCGTGAACCCGCGTTTGTCCTGTCAACAAATAGAGTCCCGGTTATGTAAGGCGGTGATCCAGTTCATGCAGTTATTTGTTCAAGAGGTGTTAGGATTATGGCAAGTGGAAGGTGCTAAGTTGTCCCGAGCTGTATTCTTGCAAACCCCTCCCAAACTCTAGCATAGTATCACAGGGGTCAGAAATCCATAAATTCATGTCAGTGAGATTTGGCATCTCTGCATGGATAGCACAACAGGAAATAATGAGCAAAACTACAGCATTACAGATCCAATTAAAAATAACATTAGGCCAGAAATGTGCTTTGCCCTGTGCCATCTTCTCTGGACATGTTAGAGTAAATGCTAAAAGGCTGCACACTGTGGGTCATTAAGATCATTTAAAATTCTATTAGACTGTATAAAGGCTTCCTGCTTTCCTGTCATGGTCACATTGCGCAAGTAAACCAAATTACCCTCCTTAAATTATTTCTTTAATCACATTTGCATTTGCTTATGGAGGTTTTGTAAAGGGAAGCTGGACGATAACACTGTCAGGATGCAATTAACAATGGAAGATATGAAGGAGACTATATTGAGGATAAACTGGGCAAACACAGAAGAAAACAGGATGTGTTTCCAGTTTGTTTAATGGGATTATTGTAATAAACATGACAAAGCCAAACCAGAAAAACCATCACTTCAGTGTTAATCACTGATTCAGAAATGCTTTGAGATCTATAAAATCAGACCTACATGACACAATACATTTTTCCCCCCATAGCAGCGTGTCATATAATCATACATATAA
Organism: Pelvicachromis taeniatus; assembly: GCA_015108175.1. Classification (NCBI taxonomy): domain Eukaryota; kingdom Metazoa; phylum Chordata; class Actinopteri; order Cichliformes; family Cichlidae; genus Pelvicachromis; species Pelvicachromis taeniatus. The sequence goes on along the minus strand of VURO01051051.1, from coordinate 58,087 downwards.
TCACATTTCATCACAGTGAAAGTTTTTTAGTTTTTTTTCTCTGAGGTTTTCTCTCCTGTGTTTCAGTATTGAGCGCTGCTTTGTTTTTTCTAACATTAGTAGGAATTGTACAAGCAGATGAATAAGTGTTCCCTCTCCGCGTCTCTCACAGATCCCAGAAGAAATGAACCGCTGCAGGAACTCGTACATGGATCAGGCTTTGCTGCCGCAGCGCTTGGAGGAGCTTGCAGGTGAAGAGGCTGGGCATGGAGGCTACAGGGCCTGCCTACAAGATAGCCTGGACACTCTCCTCAAAGAGGCTAAAGACAAGTTCAAAGGATATGACAGCTGCTCCACGCCCGAGCATGCCGACCTGGCCTATAGGAAGGTGGGTCCTCTTTTCCCCTGAAATGTCATCTGTTCAGCCTGCGTGGCCACTTTGACCCTGGAAACATTGATAAAATTGTCAGACAGCTCACAGGAAAGATTGATTATCTTTCTATAGAGTGTAAACAAGCTGTCACTCCTGAAACATGCACGCGATCTGTTTCCTCTCCTCTCTTTTCCTCTCAGTCCTTGCCCTGCCTCTCTCCTGACTCTCTAAATATCGAGTGGAAAACCTGCAGTTAGGGTTTCCTGTGTAAAAACAAATCCGTGCGAAAGTGGCCTGGCCCCTTGGCGTCTCGTTCCCATCCCAGTACTGGACTCCATCCCAGAATGACATCAGCTTGACATAGAGACACATACACACACACAAACACAAAACCGTACAGAGGCTCGGCATTATCCCAGGCTTACATTTCCTGTGTCCAGCTTGCGAGGCCCTGGGTGAGGTTATCTTTTCTCCAGTTTAAAGTCACAAGGCGCAGAGTGTGTGCTTTTTATCATATGATGGCAGAAAGAAGCAGCTGACTTGGCCAGAGTGCAGTGAAATATGTTGAAACACAGCCTGACCGTTGTGTGTGAGATTACGGATAAATGACTACATCTGATTTTTGTCATTTCCCCTAATATCTACAATTAGATATCTTATGGGAAGCCTCCAAACACTTGCATAACACACTAAAAGTTTATATTTACCACATTTCAATCAGGAGCACTACAGTGAAAGAAGATTATTTTCAACTTCAGTAATTTGTATTTGGCAGTGAAGTGATGTTCTGGGGGCCTTCCACACACATGTGGAAATCCAGGGACAGCAAGACCCCAGCACAGAGCAAACAATAAGTCAGATACAGCATGAAATGTAGGAAGTGAGGTACATGCTTGAAGAGCAGGCGTCTTGTGTTCTTTAAGTTTGTTGAGGACATCTCACTCATTAACTGAGTATTAATCGTGTGATTTATCACATGAGCCAAGGTGTGATAAAGGCTTCGGACATTCCGAGTGAAACTGAGTGAAACTGAACTGAAGAAGCCTCTTGGATGAGAGGTGATGAGAGGCGAAATGTCTTGAAAATACTTAAACAAGTCCAGTCGCCTTCTTTTCAAGCTTTTAAATCTAACTGCAGGAACCCATGTGCATGACATTTCCTGTCTCCTGTAATTTCTTGTCTTTGTTCTGTGATTTTAATGACATAAAGTGCTTTAACTCAACGGGCTGCAAGTGAAGTAACTGGGTCTCTCTACCCGTTTCTCTAGGTCCATGATGGGTATCCACTGCGGCTGTGGAAAGTAACGGTGGAGGTTCCCGCAACTCCCGAAGAGGTTTTGACACGGGTGCTGCGAGAACAGGGACACTGGGATGAGGACCTGCTCGAGAGCCGTGTAGTGGAGACCCTCGATGACAGGACAGAGGTCTACCAGTATGTGAGGAACTCAATGGCTCCACATCCTACCAGAGACCATGTCGTGCTCAGGTAGATCTCAGTCTTTTTCTCTTCTTGTGCTTTTTTGTTTTTCTCTTTATCTTTCATCTAATTTAATGCTGATTTTAATCTAAACTGTCTTTATTGGTTTCTACCAGAACATGGGTAACGGACCTGCCAAAGGGAGCACGCGCACTGGTGTGTACCTCTGTGGACCACGAAGGGGCGTCTGTGGTGGGCATCCGAGCCAATGTTCTCACTTCACGCTACTTCATAGAGCCCTGTGGAGCCAGCAAATCCCGACTCACGCACATTTCCCGAATCGACTGCAGGTGAGTGAATTATTTCAAAAGCCATAAACAAATCGGGTTTTAGAGCAACGCAGTAGGCTAACAGCCTCCTCTCTTTCTTTTTCTAATCAGGGGTCGTTTCCCAGAGTGGTACAATAAACTGTATGGACACTTGTGTGCTGCCGAAGTGGCACGGATACGAGACTCATTCACCACGTCCGTGGACAAATGAGAAAGCGGTGTGGAATTTGGACGGCAGCAGTTTTTTGGGGAGGTTTTTTTTTGTTGATTTTTTTGGTTGGAAGCGATTCCATCCCACCAGGGAGGTCAAAGGAGTCCAAGCCTCCGTCCTCACATCAGGACAAACCCTGGATCCTGGGTTGAAGGACTTTTTTTTCTTTTGTTTTTTTGTGGTTTTTTCCCCTCCTATGTCCAAACAAGGTTGATGTTATGTTTTTAAACTGTTCTTTTGGGGCCTCCCAGCGTGCTGCCAAGAGGACTCGTGTCAGACAAACATTTATCTGGGCCAGAGGAGGCAATGTTGATACAGGATGTATGGTTTGTCCAAAGAGTGCTATTGCTTCTGAGAAGCAAAAGGGGGACTTAATGTATGCGTGAGAGCGTGTATGCAAAAATGGCAGTTAACACAGTTTCGTCATACTGGTTTCCAGTAGCAGAAAAATGTGTACATAAAGTAGTCTGTTCAGAGTAAAAGTCCTGCATTACCTCTGTCCCCTTTTTTTTTTTACTGTTACAGCAAAGCACACAGATATTATTATGGTCAGCCGATTGACGAATCCACGGGTGAAGAAAGACGGTAATGCGCAGACTGAGCAGAGACAATAGATAGGATGTAGTGAGATGACAGGTGGCCGGTAGCACAAAGGGTTTTAGTGTTTCAGGCTGGAGAGAGACTAGTACTGGTGGCTGGCTCACCAAAGAGAGGGACGATCAAAGGTAGGGCCTCATTTACTAACATACAGATAGATGTCTTAAATTCCCTCAAGAAGAATTCAAATCAAGTAAGCAGTAAATGTCTGCCGAGCGTGTGATGCATAGGCAGACCTTATGGACGTCAGGAACTGAAATGTAAGACCAAACAGATTTAATGGACCAATTTAAAAAATAAATAAATAAACTGTAGATTCCCCACAGTGAGCTTTTCCTCACCGTTACAAGTGTTCAATTTGTTTAAAGCACAGCACATTTTTTGAGATTTTAGGCTTGTATGCTATCAACGTTTTTAAAAATATGTAATGCTTTCACAGTCGCTTTGATGTAAACAAAAACAGAAAGGAAGTCCGATAGGAAAAGTCGAGAAAAACAAAAAGAGGGGTCCTTTTATAAAGGTGGTGATTTTACAGGTTTTACTGTAAAGAGGAGGGCAGACTGAATGTGTGAATTTGAAGGAAGGAAAATATCTTTGTGTAAGCTTCTTTCTCTGTGCTGTCTTGTCTGTGTTTAAAAAATAAAGACATTGTATCAGCTGACCTTCATTCGTAACACTCACGCTTAAATCTGAGGTTGTGCGTTGTTTGCGCTGACGTGTCTGATTAATCCACTAAGCCATTGTTCGCATCGCAAGTGTTTTAACTGTGTCTCTGCCAAATAATAATGCATGACAATGACAGTTAATTTAAAGCCAATATATTTATACCTCAGATATATGTTTGTTTTGTATCATACCGTTTTATTTTTATTTTATTGTACATGTTAAGCTTTGTGTTACAGAAATGAAAATGTTTTATCTTTTTTAATAATATTATTTCTGTACAGGTTAATCAAAGTGCACTATTAAATGTATTAAAATATTAACCGTGTGTGTGTGTGTGTGTGTGTCCTGTGAGTTATATAGTTGTAAACAAATAGGGAGACCACAGCACGGCAACTTTCATGCCAAAATATTGTGGCTTTGTTCTGGCTTTGCTCTTCAGATCCCCCATAATCTGCTTGGTCGCCTGTTTGCACAACAGTTTGTTCCATGTAATTACACCTTCTCAGCTCCAGACTGATACTGGACTTCCAGTTTTACTTCCCCTCATCACCCTCTCTCTGTGTCCTGTGTTTACTCCACACCAGTGAACGCATGATGGGACCAGAGAGGCTTGGTAGATCTTGGTGATCTCACCCGCGGTCCTGTTTGTTACATAATAGTGTCATATAGCGGAAGACAATGGGGCCTGTTGTGCCACAGCTGGCCTGACTTGGACACAACAGACCCTACAATTAGGAGAGCAGTCATGCGGCAAAGCAGGGAGGGTGCGGTGGGCTCTAGGGTTTAGAGCCGGGAGGGGGGGGGGCTAATGTACCCATCTATGTTTTTATCCACTTGGCCAAGTGAGAAGTGTCCATGTGCGGCAGGAAAATGTCCTTCGCACGTGCTGTACTTGTTTCGTTCAGGATCTGATGTAAACCAGGCAGAAGAATTATTATGATCCTTAACCCTGAACCGTGTGTTCTCATAGCTCAAGTCTCAGTACTTTCCATATACGTACAGAGCGACAGCATAAACAAGTGTTAACTTGACTGCGAAAGCCCACAGTTAAGACGGGGCATTTACATTTCATGCTGGCATCCTCACTCACTTTTTTTTTTTCCCTGTTGGATCAAGAACACTTCTTCTTACACTCTTGAGTGCAACACAGGACTGGAGACAAACCAGAGACTCCAACAAGATCATACACGTAGCCGGAGATGTGCGCACACGTGCTTGGCTTTGAATTTGTCGCGTAACGTTTAACAGAATCTTTCAAATAACATAAACCTCCAGGCGACCTCTTTCTCCCTTTAGTTCTCGTGTGTGTGTGTGTGTGTGTGTGTACGTGCATTTGCTTGCACACTCAAAAAGCTGATGTGTTTTTTGCACGTTCTTGAGTACGTGTTTCTCCTGAGAATCCAAACACCTCTGGGAGATTACGTGGGGCCAGATAAGGCTGACCAAGAGTCACCACCAGGGCTGCATTCCTGCACAGCTGTTTGAGAATCAGGCACCGAAGGTTTCCCACATTGATAAATGAATACGAACGTGTGCATTCTTCCTCCAGATTTCAAAAGACGTCTACAATCAGTGCAGTGTGCATTTTGTTGCTCTGCACAGTCGTGAATAATGCAATTTTATTCCAGTCTGAAACCGATAACACCAGCACAGACAGCGCTTGTGCTTCAGATTGAATGATAAAAATATGCCGAGGCTCATTATGTAACCATAGAAGTTGTCACGTTTTCTCCATTTTACTTTACAAGTCAAACGATCAACACCACAAAAGCTGCCTGCTTATTACAGTTTAAGCAACGCATTATAATGCACATGTTACACACCAGACTTTTTTCTTTTTTCCCACAGACATATCAAACTGAGAGGAAGTATGTGTCACATATCTCTGCATGGACTGGAATGTTCTGACAAATCAACTGTAGCACTGTTTTGTCAACAGAAATGGTTTGTCAGCGTGATAAGACCATATTTGAAGAGTCAACACAGAAAAGAACGAGGGTTTAGTCACACAGTGTTCTGTACTTTTGATCTTCATTCCTTTGATTATCTTAATATTTTAGAAATTCAAAGACTGCGAAGCACTTGAATACAGTGTGTACATCAGTGTGCGACCACAATGCAAAGTACAGTAAACACACTGGTATGCAGGCCCACACTCATTTTATACAATGTTTTTCTAAATGTCAGTTCCCAATATATCAGGACGCTTGATATTAAAGGCAGCAGTCTCGATAACTATAAGAATTTTTTGCTGGATAGATTAAATAGTTTCATGAACTACTGGGAACCAGTGTGACTGTAAATGTGACTCTGGTTTGTGTAGTTATGCTTTAAAGGAGACTGTAAACAAATATAAACTCATCACTATTTATGTGTGTTATGCTTTAATAGCTTTTGATCACGAGAAAAGTCAACTGAAGTGGCTTTTTATTGTCATTTCAACCATGTATAGTGTTACAGTACACAGTGAAACAAGACAACGTTCCTCCGAGACCATGGTGCTACATATGACACAGGACTATGTAAAGTGCAATGTGCAAAAATTGCTACAACAAAAAAAAAAACAAGACAGTACAACATTAGATAGAACAGGACGATACAGACACAAGACAGTGCAATGGAAATGTGCAAAATACTGCAAAAAACTTGGTGTCTGAAGGTGTGCATGTATGAGATTCTGCAGTTAAGTGCTTGGTAGTTACGTGTATGAATGTATGTGTGTGTGTTGTTCCAGTCATTGAGTGTTCAGGAGTCTGATGGCTTGGGGAAAGAAACTGTTCAGCAGTCTGGCTGTGAGGGCCCGGAAGCTCCAGTATCTCTTTCCCAGAAGGCAGCAGGTGAAGAGTGTGTGTGAGGGGTGTGTGGGGCCCTCCAAAATGCTGGTGGCTTTGGGAATGAAGCTGGTGCTATAAGTGTCTGTGATGGAGGGAAGAGAATCTCCAATGACCTTCTCAGCTGCTCTGAATTTTGTCCCCAGTTCTTTTAAATGGGGCTTTCCTACTGTACCCAAGCACTCGAAGCACTTCATCCATACAAGCACTTTCTTCTACATAAGTGCTTTTATTTCTGTGGGGAAACTTGGGGTTAGTATCTTGCCCAGGGATACTTTGCATGCAGACTGGAGCAACTAGGAACTAGGGATCGAACCACCAACCTAGTAGATGACCCTCTCCACTGCCGGAGCTACAGACTTTATGCTAATGAGTTGTCCAAGAAGATGAAACTTGTCAAACTGCGTACTGTTCAGCCATTGCACTACTGGTCTCCAGCAGCTCCTTGCTAAATTCACCAAGCTCTTTTATTTTAGTTCACTTATTTAAATTCATTTTTAATGTAATTGTACTCCTGCTTTTGTCTCTTTTCTGTCCTTTTCTTGAGCTATTTTGTCATATTTACTTAATATCAACTTAATTAGTATATGCTTAATGTTTTGCCTGATGTAGCATTATAATTTTGCAGTTCTGTGGATAAATAACATAGATTTTATCTTGTTTTCTGTTTATAGTGTCAAAAACGACACCCTCACCCTCCGAACTAAGTAAGTGGTAGTAAAGAGATTAATTGAATCTTAGGATCTGTAACTGGGGTCAGTTAGATTGGGCATCTTGTATTGATCAAATTGATGTAGCTGTATTTTTGTGTGACAATAATCTTGCCTGCTTTTTTAAAAATATGCCATATCAAGGCTTTGTTATGTTATTTTTAAAAATCCCTTTCTGCAAACACTTGGTGGGGAGTGGGAAGAAAAAACTTCCTTTAACAGGAAGAAACCTCAGGAAAGACAGCCATCTGCCTTCACTGGCTGGCAAACTAAACAAACAGCAGTTTTGCTGTTGTTGTTGTTTAAATCAGCAACTACTGAGCAGCTTCAGAGTCAGGGTCATATAGAGACAGACAAGGAGAGATTAGACAGAGAAGACACAAAGTAAGCACCTGAACCAGCCCTATGCGTTGCATCATCACAGAGAGTGGCTGCCATCTTTACTAAACTCCTCACTGGTTCCACAGGAGATGATGGACAAAAAGGAATAAGGAAAATAAGGAATTACAATAATCCAGGCTTGAGCTGGCAAATGCAGGACTAGTTTTTCAGAATCATTGTGAGACAAGATGTTCCTGATTTGTACAATGTTGCACAGGTGAAAGACGGCAGATGTAGAGAGTTGTTTAATGTGGCAGTTAAAGAACATATTTGGGCCAGCATGTTTGCTGTAGCACAAAACTCTCTATCATTCATTTGTGAGGAAGACTCATAGTTTGCATAGACAAATGGGCAACTGTCAGATAATCGTTATAGAAAGTAACATCTGCTATAGTAAAAAGTTGTGATCGCTTGTGAAATTGGTAAATGGTGTGATTATTTCCTTCTGTGTTTTAAATCCTCAAACTGAAACTCTTTAGACTAACCATACAGGTGCATGTGACCCAATAACTGAATTGCAAGGATTTAGAATTAAAGAGGGATGATCTTAATTAAAGAAAACAAAAAAGGCTATGTCAGGTATAGCTATGTCAGGTATAGCCTCTTAATAAAGACACATTTAACTGGGAATTGTTAATCAAGAATAAATGAAGATTTTAGAGGATGTCACTTCCTTAATAGCTTTTGTCAAATGAGCAAAATTACAGTTGTGCGTCTACACAGTTTTAACGTCCTGAGGCCGAGCCTATTCATTCACGTCCTCTGTAGTGGACACACAAAACACAAAAAAAGTTACATTGAAAGTTTTTTTTCCCTCGGTTCTTAGGAGGTTAGTCGTGAAGCTGCATGCTGGGTTATGCATATGATCGCTCGAGTGAGCAGGCTATGAGTCATAGCTTACACAGTGCAACACTGCCCTCTAGTGGATGTTTATAACAAGCCTAACACACGACATGAATCACAATCGCCATCAGAATGTGCTAAAGAACCAAATTATGCGATCCATGCGAAATAGTGCATATAATAATCTGCACATTGACAAGTGATCACTAATGCTATGTACATTTCTATTTTTCAGTATAAAACATTTCTCTGGCATGTTTTAAAATGCATTCGATTAAAAATAGATGCATATTTTGTATTTACTTAATGCAGACATTTTGTAAATACAACAATAAAACTTTTTTTTTAAAGTCCATTAAAGCAATAACATTCTTTAACCACTAGAGGGAGGTGTCCCTCCACGTTATACAAAACTCGAGCAGGTTCACAGCGCCTCATAAAATCTAGCTACGCTGTGTCACGTTTTTACAGCGTTTCCCCAAAGATGACAGAATTTCATAGATTACCCTTTTACTTTTCACTTAGAGCTGATGACCTCTGAACATCTGTGCATCATTAAAGCCAGGACTGTTTAAGCGTGCGGGGACGTGAGGGGATATCCTGTTCAATGGCTGTAACAATGTAACCACAATTATCAGTCATCACAATTGCTACCATGTACTCTGTGCAATATGTACTCTTTAGTCTCTGTGAGCTAGCACAGACGCTTACAGCTAGGACAACATATTTTGACAGATTCCAACAGCTAAAGTGACTCAACAGTCTGTTTGAAGAAGCAGATTTGGAGCTGGCAGATAATCAATCAGAATAACTGTTTGGTGTGAACAATGTAAAATGTCAAACAAAACCTCTTTTTGTGTGGATGCAGACAATTTGTTTAACACGTTTGCCTCAAAAAATGATTTGGAAGATCTTGATTACCTCTTGTGGAACAGGGAGTGGAGAAGAAACAGAATAAATAAATAAATACTGGCCCTTCATCTTTTTTCCTTCAAACTATGTTCAGACATAGATAGATAGATAGATAGATAGATAGATAGATAGATAGATAGATAGATAGATAGATAGATAGATAGCGTGTCTTGTGTGTGTGTGTGTGTGTGTGTGTGTGTGTGTGTGTGTGTGTGTGTGTGTGTGTGTGTGTGTGTGTGTGTGTGTGTGTGTGTGTGTGTGTGTGAAATGGGACCTGAGAGATTCATCTGCTCCTGTAGGTGGTCTGGTCTCAGTGGAAGGGTGCCATCAAGAAGACATCTGTATGGAAGGGAAACAGGAAGAAAAGGCTGAGGTATCTCAAATTACACAAGAACTGGATTGAAACAGTGGCAATAGGTCTGATGGAATGATGAATTCCAATTTGAAATGTTTGGTTCAAATATTTTTCAGTATAGAGATCTGGAGAGAAGTACAACAGTGAATATCTACAGCTATTTATGAAACATGGTGGAAACTCTGTCATGGTTTGGAACAACACCAACAGGAATTCAGCTAGATTTTGATTCACCATGCAACATCTGGGAAGCATCTGATTGGCAACAGCTTCATTTATCAGTATGACAATGATCCCAAACACGGTGCCAATGCAGTAAAAGCATACTCGGGTAGAAAAACACACAATGGACTATCAGTCATGACCTCCAGGCACCGGACCTCAAGGCCTATTACTAGGGTCTGAGAAAGGTAATTTCCATCCATCCATCCATTTGTATCCATTCCTTATCCTTTTTCAGGGTCGCGGGGGGCGCAGGAGCCTATCCCAGCTGTCTTGGGGCGAGAGGCGGGGTACACCCTGGACAGGTCGCCAGTCTGTCGCAGGGCTAACACACATAGACAGACAACCAGTCGCACTCACAGTCACTCCTGCGTTCACACCTATGTGCAATTTAGAGTTTTCAATTAACCTATCCCCACAAATTGCATGTTTTTGGACTGTGGGAGGAAGCCGGAGTACCCGGGGAGAACCCACGCAAACACGGGGAGAACATGCAAAGTCCACACAGAAAGACCCCCGCTACATAAATAATATGGCTGTGACGTAATCCTAGCAGTGATCGAGTGTTTTTATCTATGCTTTTCTGTGCCGAACTTTCTAAAAATCCAAACAGTAAATATTTCCGGCAGCAAATGAAACTACACTGGAAAAGTCGAAAGAAAAAAGGAAAAAAAATAAGGTGCATATAATAATTACATAAAACTGACATTTGGGAAAGTGTTACAAAATCGTATTACACAAGCAGTTATGAATGCCTTTTAGTAGGTTTCCTATTTCCCCTGGTTCCAAAACCTCCCGCTCAAACTTTCGCAGTAATGTGGCTTCTGTTTGGTTTTATTTGACTGTAAAGGACTTGGGGGGGGTTTGAGAAGTTCCTGCCAGAGCGCTGACATTTGGCTCACTGACAACTTTACTACGTCTCTTCCGTAGTTATGAAACTTTCAAGCGCAGGTTTTGTAACCGAGAGGTCCCGACCAATCACTGCACGAGTCTGCTTCTCACGTGACAATTATTTTTTTTTATGTAACAATCGGGTATCTATGGGAAGGCGCGTTCAATATACCGCTAAGGACTACGGTAGCTGTAGAAATGTATAAACACGTCACTAGAAGAAAACCTAAGTCTTCATAACATTTTATCACTCATCTTTTTAGACGCTAAAATGTCGCTCCAGTCGCAAGCGGCGGGCGCCCTGGAGGAAAGAAGCGCCTTCTTCATCGGTGCTGACTCGGACAACGTCTCGGAAGAGGAGGACCACCATGAACTTATACTTCAGAAAGCTAACGCTCTAGCGTCCGAAAACTGCCTTAGAGAAGCTATTGACTGGTTTTCAGCTGCTATGCGGTACAGTCCTGTGCGGCCCGAGCAGCTCAGCACTTTCGTGGACTGTATCCTCCGCAACTTTAAGAGAATAGCGGCCGGGCCGGAACCGATGCCGGGCCGTAGTAGCCGGGATGCAGCGGAGAGCCCTGCGGAGGAGGACATGCTGGAGTGTCCTAACTGTCACTGCTTTCTAGGTGAACCCGTGACCTTAGCCTGTGGACATTCATACTGCAAACGATGCTTACAGCGACGGCTGCTTCACAAATGCAAACGGTGTAGTGAACACGTGAGGGGCGAGGAGAAAGTCAATGTGATTTTGTGCGGACTTCTACGTAAATGGTTCCCGGAGGAGGTGGAAAAATCGAAAAAAGTAACGGAAGTGGACGCGCTGTGTAGAAGAAAACGCTACCAAGAAGCCGTGGAGCTAGCAACCTACGTGATTCAGTCAGGTCAGTGTTGTTAACCGTGCCAGCCGTGCACTCGGGAGAGGTGTGTCTACTGCGCACTCTCACCGAGCAGGCATGACTGGAGTGCCATGCGTTATTACTTAACCAGCGTTGTGTAGTAGTGACGGGATCGGGATACGTGGTGGCCCGTGCCCTCATGGATTCCGAGGGGACAACATGTTGACCAACATTTTTTTTAGTAGCAGTTACTTAATTTCATGTGTTATATATATTATGTGCCAGTCTATCTGCTGGGCCCTGCTTACGAAATTGCACGATGGGCATGCGCGCTCGGTGCACGTTGCGTAAGCCAGGTCGTGACACATATTGGAGCAGGTTTTGTAACTTATTACGGGGGGAGGGCGGTTGTATTTTGTAATTGTTATGTCTGGGCGAACCACGGTTTCATAAATGTCTTAGAAGGTGGGAGGGGGGAGAAGATGGACACGCCGAGGGGTAAAGCAAGGCAAGTTATACAATGAGTGAAACAAAACCAGGCTGGTTTATTTATTTGTAGTTAGCCTGTTAGTGATGTGGGAGGTTTGTTGGCATTGAGTTTCGCAGGTGCAGATGCAAGTATTGATAGGAAACCCCTCTGTGGGTGTATTGAAGTGAGTAATGCTCCTCTGTCCTTTAAAAACAAACTACAGTTTGCCCGCATGTACACTTAGTTCCCAGGTTAAAGAGGACAAACAGGCCAGTGGATGGCAAGCCTTGCCTTCATGAAAACAAAAATAGAAAACACAGCAGGCTTTCTTATCCTTCTTTTTTTTTTAAAAATGTATTTCCCGATTACTAAATTTTAGATTACTTTCAGTCACACAATGAAGGAACTCTGGTCCATTCATTAATCTTGTGCTGTTATGATAATTAAGATAGTAGTTTTATAGCCTGGCAACTTGACAGTAAACCTGGAAAATTGCTTTGGACCTTCATGTGATATAATATTTCATGTAACATGCTTTTGACCTCAGACATGTTACTCAGACATTAGCAGCACAATATGAGGATGCTTAGCAAAAGGGTGAACTGTGTTACAAGCATCCCCAGTGACTCAGAGTTGAAGGCACTTCTTAGTTAATCTGTACAAAATGAATTGCATTTGCATAGTTTGAGTCACTTAAAGCAAAACTTTATCCCCCCCCCTCGTAAAATGGTAAATGGTTTGGTATTAATGGATGTAACATGGAGCTGAGGCTAAATTAAGAAATAATCAATAAAACTAAAATGCACTTCCTCCCCTAATTTAGATGCTTAATTGGCATTACTTGCTTTCACATTAACATCTTATATTTTGTTTTTGTTTTTTTTCTCTTTTGCTGCTTCGAATATTATAAAAAGGAAGGTCTGTGTGCTGGCTGACAAATAACAAAATATGAAATTACAGCCCGCCTTGTACACATTAAAGCCGTATAACCCTTCTGTCACTCGACAGTGGGTCGAGGACAGCACACCGATGCCGCTGAGGTGATATTGCAGTCGTAGCACCTGCTTTTGACAGTGCAGACCCACAGTGCTGCATCCAACCTGAGCAGGAGGATAGAAACTTCCAGACAGAGGGGTTGTCTCGCTGATGTAACAATGACGAGACAAACTACCCTTACCCTTCCAATTAGTATCTCGAATGCTCCATAGAAATGAGCTAAACCCTCTCAGTGAAAGGTAATACATTATTAGCACTGACAGTATGCAATGTGGTTTATGATGACGCAGCAGTTAAATAACAAACTTCATCTGCCAGGCAGGCATCATGTCTGGTGGACAGATTGCTTTAAAAGGCTGAGGCGGGCTGATTATATAGCCAGTGGAATATATCTTCAATGTTTATTCTTTCTCACAGGTGGAAGTATTTAGAGCTGTTTTAGGCCCTCCTTAATGGCAGCTGTTCTATCAACAACAAAGCAGTCTGCCTTTAAAAAAAAAAAAAAAAAGCCTGTCATTGTGTTTAAAGCATATGTCATGTTTTGTAGTGCTTTTTCTTTTTAATTTAAACTACCACAGTGGACAAAACTATACAGTCAACCAATCTTTCTCTAGTCTTGCAGGCTTCTGCAGCTTGTTTTCCTTTTACACTGTTTGCCCAGAATTCATTGACACAGTTAATATGTAATGCAGGGTCCTGATTAATTACATAATGTATGACTTGCAGGAAGTATTTTTTATTGAAGGGAAAACAGTTCCTGTCTGTGCATATAGGAAAGATTGTGGGGTAGCTCAGTGAGTTATAGACTTATTTGGTATGTGTGCTATCACTGGGGTTTAACCTGTGTTGCATGTCAAATACATGTCAAATCATTCAGCAACTAAATGGTTTGTATGTGTGCAAGTGTTGAGATTTAAGCAATTTCCGCTGGCCATTAAATGTTTTTTTTCTTTCCCTTCTCCTTTTCATCATGTCCCCTGCAGATCCAGACATGACAACCGTGGTGCGACTGTCTCGAGCGGAGGCGTACGTGGGTCTGAAACAGTACCGCCAGGCTTTGGAGGATGCTAACTTTTGTCCCCGATCCAGCTGTTCTGCTGAAGTAGGTCACTCAGTGATACTGCAGGAATTTGTTAGTCTGCAGTAAAAATAGAAATGAAGCATGACTAATAAATAATAAAGAAACAGCATGACTTTGTAAAATGTGTAAAAGTCTGAGGGATTGATGTGGTTGAATGACTGATTTTGGGTAATTTAGCATTGAACATTTTTTTTTCAATGTCAGCCCCAAGGATAGTGGACAAACTGCATTTTGCGTAGTTGAGTTTTGCGTGCGTTCACCTGTTGTGATATATCGGTCAGCCAACCTTTACTTAGAAAAGGTGTATTTTAAGACCGCTGCCGTCACAGCCCCACAGACGAGAGAGAGCGGCCTCATTAACTGTGTCATTAGTGTCGTTAGATGCCAATGACCTGCAAATTGCAAACCAGTTTGCAGCAGCAAGGTTTATTTATTCATCCACATTGTTATAGGACACCTGTCAAGGTTTATGTTGGATTAGTGACCAGTGTATTATACTTCCTGGAGAATGACTTCTTGCCGATTTTACTGTTTGCTTACAGGCAGTACGTGCTGCTATTTTTACTGTTACATAAAGGAGTTTCTCTTTGGGTAAATATGTTACAAAAGAGTGTCATGACCAGTGAAGGTTTTCTCAATGGCAACTGAGACTGCAATGATGAAGGTCACAGAAATCAATGACTATTACATCACAAGCAGGTCACCAAATGTCTGTGTCGAATGCCTACAATATGTTTTGTGATTTTTATCTATGTCATGCACTATTGACAGGCACTGAAAGCTACACATCTAGCTTGTGTATTTGAAGCTTATCTGAGAGTCACATTTGCATGTCTTCTTTCAGGCTTTATTTAGGAAAGCTATGGTGCTGCATGAGATGGGCCAAATGGATGACTCTCTCCAAGTCTTCCTCCACTGCCTGGCTGTTGATGAGGACTTTCCCTGTGCTAAAAGACAAGTGGAAAAGGTGAGACTAGTCTGCTGCCAGGGAGGAAGTGGAATTCGTACTGTTTTAACTATTTTAAGTAGTTTAGCTATAAGACATGAGCGTCTAAGCTGGGAACAAAATGCTCTCCTGCTCCTTATTCATTTATTTACTTTAGAGCCATTTGTCTGTTTATTTAGCTTCTGCTATTATATTACAACCCTAATGTAATCGCCTTTTTGTCATGACAGCTTAATCTTAACTATTGAATAACCCATTTAACTGGGAGCATGGTAAAGACATGGGGTTTTATAAGCATCCTGAATGGAACAAGCTGTGTTTTTAATAGGATTTATATTGTCAAATGTCCTTCACAGACTTATTATTCTGGTCACTGATGCTGATATATTTAAATTGAAAAGGGGAAGTAAGAAATTAATCACCTAGGCTGTGGGAGGAACATTAAAACTTAGAAATAAAATGTTGGAAATATGAAGCTTTTACTGTTGGTGCTTTACTCAAGTTGATGGTTGTGGACTGTATGAGGGATAGTGGAGGCACACATATGACATTGCTTTTGGTTTGTACTTCCATGAACTCCTTCTATCTCTCTGGGATCATCTGTCTTGGAATTGCATAAGTCGTTATAGGGTCAGATCTTATGACTGTGCCTCTAATGACGTTAGTACCACTAAGACAGCCAGAACACAGTATTGTAGTTACATAAGTGACATGCAGTTGACAAATGTATGCAGGGCTACATTTGTTCTGTGCGTAGCGTGATGGTTCGCCATTATGTGCTGAACCTGGTCTGTGTTCAGCTGCTGATACAAGCATTTTGTGTAATCGCGTTTGAAATGGATTAGTTCGGTCGTTTTGGGGTACTGGGTGTGTTTGCAACTTAGCTAAATTTCTCATTCTTCTGATTTGGAAATCAGAAGAAAGTAGGCATCTTTCTGCTACAGCGTGGAAGTTTGGCAGCATGAGCCAATAAACCAAGGTTGAGCAGCTTGGGATCTCACTTACGAGTTGTACCAGCCTCCTCAGTACCAAAATGTAGCAATCAGCTAATTAATGAATATGAAAATGACACCCTCCGTCCTCCTTTTCATGACTAAGCTCACACAGCACTGAAATGATGCTCAGCATATGGATACACATCTGTTAAAATAAGAGTAAAAGGGTAAAAATTAAGAACAGAAGTTGTGGTACATACACATTTCTGGCACGGTCATCACTTTCATCAGTTTTATCACAAGCCTTATCTCCTGCACACAGTTTCCTGTGGAAATATTCTGATGAAATATTTTTTAAAAATATGCAGTGTTGGAGAAAATGGTGTAGAGGAAAATGAGTGAGTGAAGCATGTTTGAAATGATCTATGTTTCAGGCTCTGTTAAGCCCAGTAGTAGACAATAAGCTACTACTACTTTTACATTTTAGATGTTCATTGAGATGTTTTCTTTTTTTAGTCCCGGATTAATCTAAAATTGTGAGTGTTGTTTTACTGACATCTGGGAATGAATTATTTATTTATTTTGAACATAACATAAATCACTTCAATGGAGGAACAAACAGCAGTTTGTAGTTTATTCTTTTCTCAGTAAGCCCGTTGTGCAGAGAGGACAAATAAGTCTATATTTTCCTCGCTGCACACTGTATGTTTGAGGCCAGTTATGTTATTATTACTATATGAAAAAGAGTGTTATATGAGCCTGAGAAGAAAATTCACTGTGTTTACAAGTGGCTGTAATTCTTCAACGGTGAAGACAATATTTTGTTCAACCCTTTGAAATAAAGCAGAGAGTCTGCTCTTTAGGCCCGTGTTACATGTTAATCAGTAACTGTAACTTAAATAGGTTTTGCAAATGAATATAACAAAAATGTGTTGGTATCCAAAAATGTATGGACTTAACTTTATTCCTTCAACCTGTGCAGCACGATATGTAGTTTAAAGCCAGTGTTTGATGATTCATTTGAATTTGAATGAACACCAGCTCACTATCTGAGTCCTCTAGTGCCCAGAACTGATGCTTCTTCAGGTTTTTTAAGCTTCCCAGGATGGCATTGATCATTTTAGGTGATCACGCTGATTTCTTTTCACAGATCTTGTGTGATCTCCTCTCCCCCGGTGATGAGAACGTGAAGGTTGGCCTGAGGGAAACAACACAGAACGCACTGCCTCACTTACGCAGTAAAACCCTTGTGGCAGATGTCCAAGCCCAACCACAGAGGCCAGTTCAAAGGCAACACCTCCACCAAGTCCGTGCTGCCTCTGTGCACCATCTGGAAAACCAGGAGGTACTAACACAATAAACAATGCAGTTCAATCACAGAGTTTAATAATGAATTTGTTAATAACGGCATTTATAGCCACACAGTGAAAGAACCACCATCATCTTCTTAACCCCCCTGTCCTGTGTCATCGTGTAGAAACGCTGGGAAAGTGTGGAGCGACCTGGTCTGAGCCGAGCTCATTCGCTACGATCGCATGGCTCTAATTGTAGTGAGGAGGGTCTAAAGAGAGTTTGCTCTGCTCCTCAACTGGGGGACCAGGACAAGGGAAGCCTCCTGAAGAGGAAGTTGTCAGTGTCAGACGTGGAGCCCTGTGTAGTGGACAGCGGAAGTAGCAAGCATAAAAAACAAGGTGAACACTGCAGTGAACAGTGCTGTTTTCTGCTGTTAAGCATTTAATTTCTAACCCAAATTTAATTCAATTATTATTTTATTTTAGTTATTAAAATGCTTTCTGCTCTTCTTGTCTTAAGGTGTGACAAAAGGCTCCAAACAAAAAACCACCAAACCTAAAATGAGAACTATTCCCAAGGATCTGCTGGACTCATATGACCTGGAGTGTTCTCTATGCATGAGGTAAGCGTGCACATTTCCTACTGGCTTACATCCGCGCTCTTGGATATGACTCAACAGCCTGACTGCTTACATCTAGAACGACAAGCTGATTGTTGGGTTTATGTGACCAATGCAGATTGTTTTATGAGCCTGTAACCACACCATGTGGCCACACCTTCTGTAAAAACTGCCTGGAACGCTGCTTGGATCACATGCCCCAGTGCCCCCTCTGTAAAGAGAGTCTTAAAGAGGTGAGAAACCCAAATTTACCAAAATTTCACAGCTGTTCCGCTAATTTTAAAAAAAAGGTGCTCTGTGCTTCCTGTTTTTATTTACCCATGTCCTGCTCTCTTCAGTATCTGGCATGTAGGAAATTTAAGGAGACCATACTCCTGGACATGCTGATCAAACAGTACTTGAGCCGAGAGTATGCAGAGAGGACTAAAACACACCAGGAGGAGACCAGAGAGCTTTCTGAGTGAGCAGGCTTTTCATTTATGTATCATGTTTATCAGTAAGTGTTGTTTTATGCACCTCATAGAAAAGTCCTAAACTAATTTTCCTTTAATTCCTTCTTTGCAGCCTGACAAAGAATGTGCCTATCTTTGTGTGTACCATGGCGTACCCCACTGTGCCTTGTCCCCTACATGTGTTCGAGCCACGTTACCGCCTCATGATTCGCCGCTGCATGGACACAGGCACTCGGCAGTTTGGGATGTGCATCAGTGACCCCCAGAAAGGGTAAGCATGCAAGCACAGGCACTGTGTTCTGGTTTGCATAAGTCACTAAACAAAAGGCTTTATGCAACATAAAGATAGTTATGAAAGCACTTCTTCACAGTCTTCATTGATTTTTCTGCTCATGACTGGTAGAATTCAGTGGATGTGTTATTGCTTGTAATTAATTACCTAAGGCCCTTCAGGGGTCATTAGAACAATTTACCTCAACTGCATTTTCTAAATAAACAATCATATGCCTTCCTGCAGGTTTGCAGATTATGGCTGCATGCTGATCATCAGGAGTGTCCATTTCCTCCCAGATGGGCGTTCAGTAGTGGACACCATTGGAGGTAAACGCTTCCGCGTCCTGTCCCGAGGAATGAAGGACGGTTACAGTACTGCAGATATTGAGCACTTGGAGGATAGCAGAGTAAGAACCACAGTAAACATCATTTAGGCAGAAGAAAGCCTGTTTTCTGTTCTCAGGTAAAGTCAGGTATTTTAAGTTTAAGCAGGCCAAATGATTCTTTGTTTGCCAGGTGGAAGACGGTGAAGATCTAGCGAGACTGCAAGAGCTGCACGATGCAGTGTATGAGCAGGCCCGAGTCTGGTTCCAGAACCTCAAGATCCACTTCCATAACCAAATCCTGCAGCACTTTGGACCAATGCCAGAACGAGAAGCCGACATCCAGGTACGTTTGAAGGCGCAGCATATCTAAACTTCCATCTGGGAAGATCTGAACATCTCTGCACAGATTAAATAATATCTTACACACTTACAAATGTCTTACATAAACCAACAAATGGTAATCGAATGTTTGAGCTTATTGAGGTGGATGTAAGCCGCTTGCATTGAACTGCAAAGCTTTCTGTGGTTCCTTTGTGTTTACTGTCGTATTACACTTCACTGATGTCTTGGAGTGCAGCAATGATTACATGCGTGTGTACATGTGCGCGCGCGCGTTTTAAATTAAAACTGTATTTGATGAACAAGGGGATGACTTGTAATTCATGGTCAATTTAGAATAAGTAAGCTGGAAAATGAAACCTTCTGCATAATTAAACTTCTGCTGAGGTATGCCTCCCTGCAGTGGGAGTTAATATGGGGAAAAGTATTAATGGTGTGAGTAATTTTATATTGTTTGTACTGCAGAACAGCTTGTAAAAATACTGCGTGGCAGGGAGTTGGCAGCAGAGTTGATTGTCGAGAAGATTTATTATTATCAGAACTTGTATCTCCTGAATTCGCCAACATCAGTCGTCTTAGAAACAGCGCACGGCCTGTAAATGTTGCATTACTTGGACTTTAAATTATTCTCAAACTGGACCATTTGAAACTTGACACACTTGCCTTTTAGGGAGTCCCGCATTGCCGTGTACTCGCTTGCGTCAGAGATCTTAATACCTGAACTTAGGTGCCGTGCGCGCTCAGCTGTAGCTTTTACTTGCAGCCTGCAGCGCTAAAGGGGATTACAACTTACTTCTTTGGACACCCACTGGGTGGAGTCTATTGACAATATAGGCTAAAGAGCTTAAAGGGTGCTTCATAGCTAATCCTGGCTGCCCTGTTGCATCAGCACAGTGTCATGAAAAGACTTTACTACATGCTAGCAAAGACCTTTTATTCCCTTATTATAGATTTCACAGAAATAAACGATTATTTGCTTTGAAGTTTGAACTGTAGCACACACAATGGTAAACACCGTTCACTCCAAATCCTGTATTAAGTGCAAATGTTGCAGCTGGCTCAGGCTTTCTGACTCTGACACAGCCGTACTTTAAGTACTGCATTTGGATGCACATAAGGAAAAACTAAGAAGTTTAGTAATAAATGTAGTACCAAGTTAGAAATCAGTTAAACACTGACTTGGTGCAGAGTTTTAAAAAATCTATATGAGCAGAAGATTTGAATTATAGGTGAATGGATTTAATTACGCTTCTGATAAATGAAAAGAGAACAGTGAGATAAATAAATATATAACTAAATGGTGGCAGATGATCATCAGATTTTGGAGTTATTGATTATTGGGGGGTTTGGCATAATTGACATATACATTAAAAGTCCAAAATACTGATTTGTGTTATACGGTTTACTATGAAAGATTAGGATTTAATTTAATACACATGTGCAGTTGGGGTTGGAAGAAAGTGAAAAGCTTTTTTTTATAACCTTAGTATGATGATGGAGAAAAGACGTTTCAACATACATTTTTTTAACATTTAGTTTCATTTCGCCATGACAAATAACTTGTCTTTGTATTTGAGTTTTGCCTGTTTATTAGTGCTAGATTTCAGAGATTTTCTCGACGTGCTCCAGATGGGAGTATCACATTGACCTTGTTCATTGATGTTAAGCTCAGTAGCAGGATCCTCAACTGTTTGGCTCAGTTAACTTTGTTGTTAGGTTTGTGCATTCTTGAAAGCCACTTACACTCTTCCTCCTTTCTTCCAGGCGACTCCGAATGGTCCAGCCTGCTGCTGGTGGCTGCTGGCTGTTCTGCCCATCGACCCTCGGTACCAGCTGTCTGTCCTGTCCATGACCACCCTCAAAGAACGCTTGGTTAAGATCCAGCACATCCTCACATATCTGCAGAGCATCCCCAACAACTAGAGCTTCCCTACAAACAAACATCTTTGGACTTTGAAGTGACATTTAAGAAGAACCCTTCAATCAGCATCTGCTTTTGTTCCTACTGCCAGTTCACCCCATCAGTTACAGCTAAGAGACCCCCCCCTCCACCACCACCACTACCACTACTACTAGTATACGGCACGATGTAAAAGAAACACAAATCAGTGCAAAGCTGTCATTCACTCAAACATATACGGCCAAACCACCTCAGGGATACTTTGAGTGAAACATTTGATGTTTGTGATTATGAAAAATTATCTAGAAAAAACTAAGAGAGCAACTATTCCCATCTGCTTTATTGTCAATTTCCAAAAATACTTCCTGAACAATTGCAGAAAAATGACAAAAGAAGTTACTGCAGCACGTGGTTCATATTTACTTGTTGTTGCTCTTGAATGACTGAGTACGATATCCCGCAGTCACTTTTTTGTGATGAATGCAAGTGGAACTGGGGTGAAAAGTGCTTTTTGTCTATTTCATCTTTGATGTATGAAAGCTCTGCCACTGGCAGAAAAAAAATTGCCAGGCAGAGGTAGCATCTCATAAATTTGACTTACTGACTCAAACTTGTGATTATTAAGTAAATTTTGAGATAATGACCCAAACGTTTGACTCATAGATCACAAATAACCACAATCAATCAACAAGAAAACATTTCCCCACTGATAAGACCAGTGAAAGGCCTTTTTTTCCCCTCTGGATTTGTTTTTGAGCTGTAACATTTTTGTTTATCTGGAGGAAAGATGGCGTGATTCTGTGAAACAAAATCCTAAATGCTGAAAGTCCAAAAAAGTAAAAGGAAGATAACTTAAAGGAATAACTGTGAAGTGATGTATGCATGGAACAAGTGCAACTAAAAGCCGGTGTACGTGTACCAAACACAGATAAAAGTATGACACTTTTCTTACATGCACAGCTTTCATTTCTGCCTCTAGAGAGCGGCAAAGGACCCGTTGAAAGAATACATGTTTTGAGCGTCTGAGTTTCTTCCAGCTTCTCATGCAGTGTTGGTCCTAACCTGAGTTTAAGAGGAACACGTGACCCAGAAGACTTTTTTTTTCCTAATGTTTTCTTCCTTAGGCAGCCTCAGGTTTGGCCCTGTCTTCTCTTTTCTGGTTGGCTCACAGTGAACCTGAATTCCTAATCTCCTTCTTCCACATGCTTGTCATGGACCACGAGATTCCTCTGGAGTGTGTGTCTTCAGGATCCAGTGGTTCGGTTCTTGAAGTGCTGTTAGTGTCTTCTTTGAACCAAAAAACAAAACAAAAAAAAACCAATCCAGCTTCCCACTGAGTTAAGTTAAAACTGAATTAATTTATGAGTAAATTAATATTTGTACATTGTGTCCATAAGTTGTGTTTGAAATCCTAAGGGGGTCTTGCAATATTATGGCAAATGGAAACCAGTAAAAACAGCATGCATACAGCTAATGGGTTAGCATTATTCTTCATTAAAAGCTGCTCTCTGTCTGCGTGGAGGAGAGAGGACGGTACCTGCAGTGCTTCAGTCAGAGGACTGCGTATGCCTTACACCATTTTGCATTGTGGTTTTGGCTTTGGTTACCATTCCCTATTTTTTGGCCATAGCATGAATACTACTTTGAATTGTATATCTTTTTTTTTTTTTTTTTTTTTTGTTTATTTTGTGTTTTTTTTTTTTTTTTTTTTGTGTTTTTTTTTTTTTTTTTTATTTTTTTTTGTTTTTTTTTTTTTTGTGTTTTTTTTTTTTTTATTTGTTTTTTATTTTTGGTTTTTGTTGTATTTGTTTGTTGTTTTTTTTTATTTGTTTTTTTGTTTTGATAAA
>VURO01051051.1:21255-34744 GCA_015108175.1 Pelvicachromis taeniatus | reverse complement strand
TTCTTCCCCACACAGAACAGTTGAGAAGTATTTCTCTGCAACATTGACATTGTAACTAAAAACTTCTCTTACAGGAATGATTATTCATTATTATTTGTGTAACTAATTATACTGCTAAATTGTACAAGATCATGTGCAGCATTGCCTGTTTTAAACACAGCTACACCTGCTTCTTAACTCAGTCAGAAACAGCTACTCGAGTATGATCCATTCATGCAATTAGGCATCAGTTCCATAGAAACACAGTAAAAACAGAAATCATACTAGCTCTAGCTCAGGCTTGAAAAAGCTGTACATTTCTCTGCCACCAGAGGGCAACAGTGCAGCATTATGAACTACAATAAAAGGTTTCATAACTCACCCTCTGCCCACTGCACTTATTCAACCTCAACTTTTATTATGAAAATATAAAGAGATCTCTAAGTGGATTACACTTTCACAGCCAGACGGGTGAAATACAATATTCCACAATAAAAGAAAATAGACAAGAATACTAGTAAGTAGACAGAAATAATGGCACGCAGCTGATGAATCCGGGTGCCGAATGCGCCGTGTTCTTCCATCAGAGGTCATCGTGCAGAAAGCATCATAACAAACTCTGCAGGGGGAGACAGACAGCAACAGATCCACTGATAAGGACTAATGACGCTAACATCATAAAAAGGACGGCGTGGCATGCAGTCACGCCGTTCTCAGCCCGTATGACACTGTAATGGGAAACTGACACCCCTCATCGTGTGATGTAATCACAAGACGTTTGTGTGATCGCCAAGTTTCTGAAACACTGAAGTGTTCGCAGGAGAGTATGCTCTGGTACTTTAAATGTTAACTGGTTTAAACTCACTGTTGTGTTATTAGTTATGACTGCTTCTTTGGCTGACCTTATTGACTCATCTGGATTGGCTTGTCAATGAAGACAGCTATTGATGTTTCCTGTTAATGAAACCCAGCTGCAGATTGCGGATCGATCGCGTCTTCAATATTTCCATTGTCCTTCCGAAGTGCTTTGCTCTCAAACAGTTATTATTGGCGTGAAATTATTGATCACTGGGCAGTAAAGCGTAATTCCAAATTAACCTAGTAACACTGTTTTTTTGACTAGTAACAGTAACTCTGTTGTAGTCGATCAGATCTTCAGTTTGAGCCTGAACACGATCATTTTCACTGTTCTCACGGGCGCTGTGGATCTCTGTGGGCCATGTGCCTTGTAGAAATACTGCACATGTGTCAGGACTGGATAGATACACTCAATATGCTGCCCTTGGGGCTAATTGATGATAATGAGGAGCACCTGCTTATTGATCCACAGAGTGACACACCTGTTCATATGTCCCCAATCATAATTGATTGGAGTCCTGAGACGAGGCAAACAGGATCACAGCTTGCTTTAAGCCTGTGGTGTGCCGCATACTAATCTCATTCACACAAACGTCGTACTGATGGTGCTGCACGTGCGCACACTGACGTGAATGTGCGTTTATATGTGCGTGTTAGTTAATTGTTTATCTGAGTGCAGCATAATGTAATTTCTGCTGAGTCCTTGAGCTGCCCAGCAGTGTCTGCTCTTTGCATGTGGCATGTGACAGGTGTCCAGGCATGTGTATTGATTGGCTTAATGCAACTCTGATTACATTGGATCGCTCCCTTCAGCCAGCTCACCTTGGCTTAACCAGCCCTCCTGTCTTGTGTCTCATCCTTTCCTACCTCATTTCTCACAAATTTTTCTTCTTCTGTCCCCTTCAAATTGGACCCATTCCAACTAGGTTCACTGTGTCCTTCCTCTGAACCGGTGGTCTATAACCTTCTTGTCACAGGTTCTTTTTCATCGACAGCACACCCTCCATATATCAATTATAAAGCAGTGGGTTACCACTGTATTTTACTATTGAACTGCTATAACTGATTCACTGTATAATTATTTTATTATTAATTTTGGGGTAAATGAATTACGTTTAAGGGCCATAACATTCAACCAAAAGCTCATAAGACTTTCAACATAGCATCATATTTGGTAAAAATATTACATATTTCATAAGTCTTGCACATGGGTGGTGCAAAAATGGCTTCATAGCACCACCTATAAAATTTAAATGAAGTACTTACTCTCACATAGTCACATAGTTTGAGCTTCATGGATAAAATCTGGCACGCATGTGCAGCATCCCATTACACAATGTTCTTGGGGGATTCAGTAACTTGTAGCTATACGCTACGACGCTACTTCAACAAACTCCTTCCAGGGATTTAATTGGATTAATCTCATATTTTTGAGTCCTTGGCCACACTAAATTGCAAAGCTTTCCAGTTTTTCTTAAACAGTGACTCTGTGCTGCCATGGTGAATTTCAATCAACTTTGCCATGGCACTTTAATTCGTTGTAATTAACACGCATGTTGTTGAATATGGCTTAAATAATTTGGCGGCTCTACATGTTTGGCACTTTCATACAGAAGCCCTTCCTGACATAACTGCAAAGGGGGATTTGCGCCTCCAACTGGAATTAAACAGCTGACCTTTCACTTGCCAAGCAAACATGCAAATGACTATGGAGGAAATGTTTAGCAATAGCCGTAGTGCAACCTAGTGGCAACGGGAAAGGATGTTTTTTACATGTTGATGCACCAATTCGAGCAGGTTAACGAGAGCCTTAAGGAGTAGATGTTACTTTATTGTGAAAACTGTGAGTGTAGATGAGACAGCTTTACCCTGATGGGAAGCCGAATTTCCCATGTGTCACCATGAAACTCAAAATTGCTGTAACTTGTCTAATCTGCCCCAGATTTCACATTTGATAAGAGTCCCAGCTTCGACATATCTATGCGCCAATATCCACGGATACTTCAGACCTTGATGATGCTTAAGTAAAAGAAAGATGCAGAAGAAGCAGAAACTTTTACTTTACTTTTAGCTGCACCCTTATTCACACTCGATCCTCTCCCTGACACAACATTTGGAAGATCATAATTTTTCTTGCATGTGGATGTGGTAAAATGGCTCTCTAAATACACCTACAATATTTTAATGCTTCAGGTACATATATGGAATTTTAGTAGCCTTACATAATGTCAGAACAGAACAGAGCAGGCATCTTTAACCAAATATGTGGCACTAATTAAGTTTGGCACAGCTTAGAAAACTGACATGAAGGTGGGTTGCAAAGCAGGTTTCAGCAGAAGCAGCGATTGTGAGCAGAATAAGGCAAGGTAAATAATGCAAATGCATAAGATTTGCTAGTTGGATACGTAGAAGAGTATCAGCTGAGCCATCAGTGGATATAGGTTGACAAAGGGATCAGCCTGCCTGAAAATCCACTGACTACAGCAGTCGTACAAGTACCTCTCACTAATACTGATACCGCACACCCATTGCCTGCCCTTACTTTTTCTGTTTTAAAATGATGATTCCCTTTCATATTTTTGCCTGAAGTCTGTCCTCTCCCACACCTTTTCCTCACAACCGCTCACCATCAAAGTCAATGTTTCCATCGTTGTTGAGGTCAATGTCACTGAGGATCTCCTCCAGCTCGCCTTTCTTCAGCTTCTCCCCAAGGAGGGTTTTCATGCCCTCCTTCAACTCGTCATATGTGATCTTCCCATCACCATCACAGTCAAACTGCAGCGAGTAGGGTTAAGAGCAAGAGGGTCAGAGCCAAAACATGCAGTGAGCGAGGAAAGACGAATAATTAGACCATAGGTGAAGAACAAAGAACAAAAAGGACAAATAAAATGACAAATTTGTTAGATTATGATGAAATCAACCACTGGAAACAGAACAACAATACAAGGAATAATAAGCAGAAGAGAAACAATAAAAGTTGAAATTGAGTTTTGCATCGAGTATGTGGATGCAGATTGGCTGCGTGAGCTCCCTGGGAGTTTGAAAACAGCTTGAATGTGCAGATGGTTCAGCGCTGAGTCATCAAATGTTAGTAGTTGAGAAAGGCTTTTGAAGAGACTCTAAGTTAGAATGAGCTGAAATTATTTCTCATTTGTTCAGCCTGAGTTTTGGAGCTCTCTATTCAGAAAAGGTGAGAGCTAATGTCCAATTCTCCACAAATTGATTCAAACACCAGAGCTGGAATTTCTGGTTTCTGACAGCAATAGCAATGAGTCAAAGGCGAAACAGAGGGAACAATCATAATGTACTGTGCATTTTTGCCTGCATACATCACGACAGTGAATTTGAAATCAAACATCAAAATCTGACTGAGGTTTAACAGTTTAACAAAATCATAACAATAACTGTTTAGATACCAGCCCTCTGGAGTCAACAGCCCCACCAAATAACCAGTTTAAGATGACCTCGTAGCAAGACACAGGCTCCCTGAGTCTCCTCTGTCCAAAGTGTGGACTTCAAACTTTAAAGCAGTTTTTAACTCTAACAGTGCAGTTATGTGGATTTTATTGACAGTTTGATGCATAAAAGTCCTGTAGCACAAAAACAGATTGAAGCAATGGTTATTTAATGTCAGTCTTTTCTTCTTTTTCATGAGTGTAATCAGTGGTTTTTCCTTTGTGTATTTACATTCACGTCCACCTTCTCCAGGGGTTTTTGACTTGGTTGAATGTCATGAAGGATTTTTGTAATCCTGGAAATAATTCTGTGATCATCCACTTTGATTGTTTTCTGTGGTCTTTGTTGTGACTGAGCTGCCCACTACATTCATTCATCTCTCACAAGAATTATATCATTGTCCAAAAAAATGATTGGCTTGGAAGCAAACTATGTTGTTTGGCATTTGAATGTATCCACATACTGTATTTATTAAAAAGCTTCAAAAATAATTTTCAAATGGCAGCTCATCCAATTTCTCTCTTGCTTTTCATAACAGAGAAAAAAGAGAGAGAGGGAAAAACATGAGGCTAAATTTATAACACAGATAAATGAACCTCAGTGGCCTGATGTACACTCTGATGTGTTCTCAGTTGAAATCATTAAGAGCACATTATCAGTGCTGTCTGTTTTGTGGTACCCATTAAAAACCTATCATTCTGTAACGTGGTAATGGGATGAACCCAGGTGTGCAAAGCTGTGCTTACAAATAACATCATCAACATCATCGCGTTTGTTTTGCTCGGCCACAACCGACGTCACACGAGGGCCCTGAGCCACTGTTATACCTGCTTCGGTGTTCGTGTCAAAGGAAACAACTCGATAAATATTTCCCACGTCAACAAGGCACCAGAGCATTTCAAGGCAACTCCGCTGAGAACAATTTTACAGGTGGCATGAAGAAGTGTATTTAGAGTATAAACTGTGGGTCTCTGCACAGTGCAAACCAGGCTGCCTGAAAATCTCATCGATAGAAATATTTTTCTTTCTTATAAAACCCTTTTCTTCTGTATCCTTACACAGAAAGCCCTCTTCCCTCAGCCCTTATTACAGGTAAGAGTCACATACTACTTGGCAATCTCTAAAGAAAGGTCGCACACTTCAAAAAACTGTCAGTACCGGGTCTAATTTACTTGCTTAAAGGAATACTTTTTTTACTTTCTTGCTGGAGACCCTTTTACCTGTTTGAAGGCACAGCGGAGCTCTTTCAGCCCGACCATATGAGCTGTCTCAGCCACCATCCTCGGGCCCATTAGCTCACAGAAATCATCAAAGTCTACATGACCACCCCCTGTAGTAAGACAGAGGACACACACACACGTGAACACACACACAAACAGACACACACAGAAAGTCTGTCAAGAGTTACTTTGTGTGCTTCCCTTATGAGGCTATGGTGCGCATGCACTGTTCAAAAAGGCTGGGAATGAGGAAGGAAACATTTGAAAATACATCAGATCAGTGGGGAAGAAAATCATGCTGGATATCTATAAACCAATAAAGAGTGGGTAATGTGTTAGGAATTAAAGGATGCCACATTGTTTGATGGAAATGAGGATTATCAACCCACATCCTGACACCCCAAAAATGAAAGTAGAAATATGATGTGGCAAGCTAGTTCATTTTAACCAAATTTCATTGAATCAAATCAAATCACTTTTTACTGTCACATCGTGCATTCAGTCAGGATGCTCTCAACGGCAGAGAGGTAGAAGGTCCTGAGGATGCATGGGTTCATGCCGAATCTCTTCAGTCTCGTGAGAAAGAAGAGGCTGTGCTGCTCCTTCTTTACTGTTTTGTTTGTGTGCACTGACCATGTGAGAGCCTCCGCCAGATGTACACCTAGGTAACAGAAGCTGCTCACTTTTTCCACAGCAGTGCCGTTGATGGTGATGGGGGCATGTGCTTCCCTACAACTCTGGAAGTCCACTATCATCTCTTTTGTCTTTGTGATGTTGAGGGTGAGATGGTTCTCTTGGCACCAGTGTGTCAGGGCGCTGTAAGCTGTCTCATCACCTTTGGTGATAAGACCCACCAAAGGTGGGATGCATTGATGCAACTCATAATGGCACTCATTAGCTTGTATAGCCCCCACGTGTTTATATGCATGCCTGACAACATGCCTGAAAAATTAAATGATGGATGGTTTCCTGGGGGATTTCCTCCCATATCTCGACCAGGGCATCACCGACCTCATGAACAGCCAGAGCTGCAACCTGGCAGTGTTGGATGGACTGTAATAGACTGAAATAGTCCCAGAGGTATTCTATTGGATTTAGGTTAGCTACGTATGGGTACCAGCCAATGGTATCAACACATTCATACTCTCACCACATAAGGCCGGGCAGAGCAGGAACGATGGGACCCACTGCGGCAATCACTTTGATACCTAATGGTCTGTGCGTCCCTCCATGGATATACCTCACCAGACCATCACTGACCCACCATCAAACCGATCATGTTGAACAACTTTATAGGGACTAGAATGTTCTCTATAATCTTCTCCAGACC
This sequence comes from Pelvicachromis taeniatus, assembly GCA_015108175.1. Lineage (NCBI taxonomy): Eukaryota > Metazoa > Chordata > Actinopteri > Cichliformes > Cichlidae > Pelvicachromis > Pelvicachromis taeniatus. Next base: position 27,901 of record VURO01051051.1, on the reverse strand, counting down.
CTTTCCCATTTGGTACACTTACTTTTTTGTAGGTGTTATGGGCACATGAAATATTTGACCAATAAATACCCATCCTTAGAATGTTGGTGACTTTTTTTTTTTTAGATCTCATACTTAAACTTGCATTAATCGCAATATGTTTGGCTTTAAGCTTCTAGAGACTCAGTGGCTTTAACTCAAAATCACTCTTCATTTAGCTCTGTTTTAGGCTGACCTGTCCGACAAGCCTGCCAGAGACGGCGCACAATTGGAAAACATGTCCTATTTAAAACTGGGATTAATCTTCATGACCTGCTCTGATTAAATGATCATGTGGCACAGGTTCACCCCCACTTTCTAGTGAAGAGTGTACATTTGCTGTATATTCCACTAATGGCTGGTCTATGGACTGGAGCCTGATGCTGAGTGAAAAGGGAAAGAACCTGTTCAAACAAAGCTAAAGCTCCAACAGGATACTTCTCAGTGTATGGCAGTTTTTTTTTTTTAATAAAATAAAAAATCCAAATAGACAGAGACTGGCAACTTGGCTTTAGCACTGTAAGCCAATTACAGACATACTAAGGAATAAATTTCAACCAAACTCATTTTAATCCTCTTTGCCAGCAGTAGCATGCTTCAGTGTCCCGTCTTCTGACTATCACCAAGTGCTTGCTCATAGGGGGTCGTCTGATTTGGGGGATTTTCTCTGTATGATTGTAGTGCCCTTTCCTTAAGGTTACCGTTGTTGTGATTTGGCGCTATATAGTCTATCTAGTCCTGGCTTCCTGGTTATGATGTTTGTTCTCTTTTCGTCCGGTCTGTCCCAGTCTGGTCTCTGTTTCACCTTCCGTGTGAAGTTTGGGTTTTGGTCTTCTGTCTGCATCAAGCTTGTGTGTCTTTGTCTGGGTCTCAGTGCCAGTCCTGTCTCCTGTCCCTGTCTGTTCTTTCTGTATTTGTTTATGTTTCTGTTCCCATGTTCTCTTACATCCTGTTTAGTTTTGGTAGCCTGTGTATGGTGTGCGTTATGTTTAGTTTTGCGCCCCCTGTCTCATTAGTCTGTGATTAGTTTCATCCGTCTCCACACCTGTTGCCTATTACCTCACTATCCTCTGTTCATGTATATATTGTCTCAGTGTTCCTTTCATTTGTACATCCACACTTCCATTAGATAAGGTCTATAGCCAGAAATAATGGAAGTAGAAATAACCCATAATAAGCTATATGATCTATAATTTTTTTTCCCACAAATGTCTTAAAAAGAAAAAAGATTTTATTTAAAACATGTTGAAAAATGTAAAAGTGAACACAATTTAATTCAGTTTTATTTATAAAGCGCCAAATCACAGCAACAGTCTCCTCAAGCTGTTTTGTACTGGGACAATATCAGAGTATAACTCCAACAATAAACAACCGTCTATGAGTAAGTGCTTTGGCGACAGTAGGGAGGAAAAACTCCTTTTTGACAGCAGAGCCAGGAAGGGAGGAAGACAGGGCAAAAGACACAAGAGCCAGAGATTAATAATAACTGCTGATTAAATATAGTTTGAAAAAAGCCCCCAGTAGCTTAGACCTATTGCAGCATAACTAAGGGAGCATTCAGGGTAACCTGATCCAGCCCTAACTATATGCTTTAGCAAAAAAGGAAAGTTTCAAGGCTAATCTTAAACATAAAGAGAGTATCTGTCTCCCGAATCCAAATTGGGAGCTGGTTTTACAGAAAACGGGCTTGAAAGCTGAAGGGTCTGCCTCCCATTCTACTTTAAAATATCCAAGGAGCCACAAGTAAACCTGCAGTCTGAGAGCAAAGTGCTCACTAGGGTGATATAGTATTATGAGATTGTGGAGGTATGGCACAGACGACACATGAGCTTTAACTTTCCACTCCGTCTTTATTCCTCACACACATGAACTCAACACAACTGAACACATCGCACCACGCACCACGCAACCTAACCAAACCCCTTCTCTCAATCTGGGTGTGAGTGAAGCCCCCTAGTGGGCCGCCACAAGATCTTTAAAATAAGATGGGGCCTGATTGTTCAAAAACTTGTATATGAGGAGAAGGATTCTGGATTGAAAATACTGAATTGAAAGGGATCACTGCTGGCTAGTTTTTGTTTAGGCTTTTGCTCCTGCATTTTGGACTAGTTGAAGATAGACAAAGAAGGACTTGGAAAAGCAGGTAAAGACTGAGTTACATTAAAAGAGACAGGAGGAAATTTGCTAAACGAATTTACCAACAGTTACAAGTTATTAGCCAATAGTATTAGTTTGATCTTTTTCAGTATTTCTTAGATTAAAGAAGCGAGACTGGTTGAGCATGGAGAAATGAGATTAAAGTTAAAATGCTGGTCAAAGGAAGATCTGTTTTCGCTTATCTTCCAGCTTTCCTGGCTATTCGGGCTGATGGTCTATTCTTTACATCACCTCCACTTTCTCACGCTGTCAAACTCATTGCTGGCATCATTACTCTAGTCCAACCATTTTCTTGCCCGCCCTCTCCGAGCCAATCAGCCTCCATTCTGTGTGCTTTAAATCTCATTGCTCTTCTGTCATTCTACCTTTCAGGATAGTATTCGTGCTGCCCGCCCCATCCAAGCCTCCATCATCATCTTCACCACCACTAGACTTCAAGGAATCCTGTCTTAGTTTTATAATTTCTCTGTATTCTCTGTAGTCTAGTCACCAGGTAGGTTTTATTTAAATTCTGTATCTCAATAAATCATGTTCATTTTTATTTCTTCAAATGATCTCTCCTTATTGAGGTATATTGACATGGAGCAGCTGGGACCCACATTATCAACCTATCCAAAACTTCAACTTTTTTTTTCTCACCTTTCTCACTGCAGATATTTTTACTTGATAGCATGGCTATTTTAAGAGTTCTGGATACAAAGCTGTAGCTCTCCAATGTTTTTTTCCCAGAGACAACAATATTTACACAAGTGTATAGCTGGCCGAACGTAACTTAAACTTGTTATGAAAATGTTTATGAATTTTTATCAGTGCATGGCTGCTACTGTGCGCTCCGCTTTGTGTGCTCACTGTGTTGACTTCCTCAGCCAGTTTGATTGCTCTCCATGGTAATTATGAAAACAGACTGATACAGTGGCATGGCTCGTGTTATTAGTTCGACAAAAGACAGGCTTATTAGATATTGTGGACCAGTAGGCTTTGTCTTCTTTCATTATCTGGATCTTGTTGGACGGAAAAGGCTCTTTCAATAAAGCCACGTGATCATGTTGTGGTTCAAAAATTTAATCAGTACTCCGAGTCTGCTGAGAGAGAGAATTGCAACAAACTGCCCGGATAGAAAATGCTCTAAATGAATCGTGAGGCTAATGGATAAAACCGCTGCCTACCACAATAGCAGCGGCAGGATTTTTACATAAAAGCCTACTTTTGGCAATTAATTCTCTGATTTTCGGGTTGGTAACGGATTTTCATGCTTGCCTCAAGGTAAAGTATATTTTTTGGCTGACTGGCTTTACCCTTCTGAAGCAGATGTCTGGGGGATTCCTGACACAGCCTTGAAGAATTTCTGAGCCTTAAGTGGGTCAGTCTGAGATCACAGGGTTGAGAAAACTCCACCAAAAGCCTTAGGAGATTATGATTATTTTTAATTGATAGTGTAATGGTTGTTCTCGAAAAAAAAATGGATGGATTTCATAATCAATCTAGAGGGATTACATTACAGAGAACAAGCTTAGAATATCTAAAAGCTGACAGCACCTTCGCGATCAAACCAAAGCCACACTCGACACAGAGTATGAGACGCGGCATAAAATATAACACAGAGCTGCAACCTCTAAAGGCCTGGTGTGCTCAATATTTCTCTTAAGGTTTTCCTTTTAGCTGCAGATGGAAAATGTTTCTCTACACTGTGTGAGGCATCGCTTCATCTATTTTCTGGTTCCTGTTATATACGGATGTGCAAAGCTTCACATGTGAGTCACCCTTTTCATGGCTCCAGTTTTACACCTTATGACAGTAGTGATTAAAGCGTGAGTCTTTTTTTTTTTCCCTTTACATCTTTAGCTGTATTTGCTGCATGAGTTTTAGTTCACTTTTTGCAGGGGTGCATATTAGATGGAGATATTCATGAGAAGGAGGTTAACATTGCCACAACACTATCCTTGTTGGTGTCATTCTAATAATCTAATCAGGATATTATTTACACTCGGGACACCAGGTGAACCTAATTTACTTGCTGGTATAGGAGAGGAAGCCAGCTGCACTCTGGTCCCCGAGGATCACAGCTGAAAAAAACAGCCTTATTGGATCAGGTGTGGTGAAGATGCTACTGACTCACAGTATAGTAATAATTATAATGTATACTTTATTGATCCCGTAGGAAATTAGTCTCTGCATTTAACCCATTCACTCAGTGATGCCTTCTTTCAGAGATGGCATCCAGTTACATTAGCGCTCAGTGAAAAAAACATTCTTTCACAAATGTTTGTAAAGACAGACTGCAGACTGGATTGAAAACATCTGAATTCAAAGATTAAGAGGTGTGGCCCAATACTTTTGTCCATATGGTGTATCTTTTCATTCATTCATTCATTCATATTTTTGTGGTTGCTCTGCACTAGTCACCCTAATATATTTAAAATATTCCTGAGTCAAGGCTATTTTTAAAACAGCAACACATACAGAAAAGAAATATCAAAGTTTTTTCCTGAAATGATATTTTGCAGAAAAAATACTTGCATAACATGTTGTTTTTAACAATGAAAGGAAGAAAACTGTGTTTCTGTGGAAATATGTAATGCATTTTTTTTCCTCATTGTTTTGGTGTCTGTGTTTGCTTGACAGCAGCTGGAAGGCTGAGCTTCAGTTGTGAACATCAACAGGGGAAAAAGAAAGAAAGAGCAAGGAGCATGGCTGTATTTTAATGGACCAAAATTATATTTGCTGGTAATTGTGTGTCCTTTAACCTCCTAAGACCTGAACTCGTTCATGGCATGCATTTTTAATTTCTCTTTGCTATTTGGGCTGATTGGGACCTGATGAATGTAAAAACAAAGAATAACCAGATTTCTTTTTTTTTTTTTACCCGATTTTTATTTCTGAGAAAAATGAGATCCTTATATGAGGAAATTCTTTTTTAAATTTTGATTGAACAGTGGCAGTATAATGTCCTCGTAAGAGGATATCAGGCCCTTGCAGAGCAAAATGCTGTATTTTGGTTTAAACAACCCAAAATGGGACGTTCACATATGTGGATGCCAGGTCCTAGGAGGTTAATGTTCTGTAGCTGATCTGACATTATCGCTTCTCTTTTCCTAGTAAAGATTGAACTGCTTGTTTGGTCACATTATTGTTCAGAGTAAGTGGTTCTTGTGCATTTTATCAGTTTGTGGCCTGTTATTATTATATACAGTGCATAAAACATGAAGCATACTCTACCAGGAGTCATCCCACAGCTCTAAAAGCTAACTTAAACTTGGTCAAGCTACATTGCTGTTATCAGAAATGAATGTTACCTCAGATCATGGTCCAGAGGATAAAAGTTTCCTTCCTCAGTGCATATTTTTTCTTGCCTTTCACTTGCATTCAGTGGGAGGCAATTAAACCTCAAGAAAAACACATCATCAAAGTTGATGCAATTAATTGAATTGTTATGCATGTTATGTTGTGTTATTGCATATAAATCTGATGTTTTATTTATAGGAAAATAATTATGCTGCTTCTTATTTATGGAGAAATCTAATCTGCTAAAATAATGCCATACACAAACATGAAAAAAGAGTTCTCATGATGTGCAGGAGTGCTGCTGGTATGGCTGATATTGTGCTTCAAGCATGATCTGTGTGCAAAGTCCTGGCCATCCACTGAAGTGTGTTAACACTAGCTTAACAATAGAATAGTGTTAACAATAGAACCTTTTAGATTTTCTGAACAAAGGTTAGGTGTACAGATAACTTCACTCCAAGCTATGGCAAAATTCTTACTGCAAAGATGATTCACCTTAAACTTTCAACACTTATCACACACATATCTGCTTCTCGACCGTTCAGGAAAGAAGGTAGAGGAAAACAACATTAAGGGCGGAGGGAGAAAGATTAAGTGTAAACACACACTTCTACATTTAGACTAACACTCGCACACCCTTGCACCTGCAGCGTGAGGACCATTAATCAGCTTGCTTCTTGAATGTCCCCAACTCCAAAGGCAAGCATGAGGTCCTCAAGGACTCACAGGAAAGAGCACAAGCATGTGGGTTTGTGCAGACACACGACTCACACATTCACACCTGCACTCTACTGAAACATCCATCAATTTTGCACGCGTGCTTTAGCCTCTTAGGGAGAAATGGGTCCTTATAGATGCACACTGCCAGATAAATACTTACATTTCATCTTGATTTGCTGGATGATCTCGATGAGCTCCATCTCTGTAGGCATGTAGCCCATGGTCCTCATGCAGTCTGCGATGTCTTTGTAATGGATGAAACCATCCGCATCATAGTCAAATTCCTTAAAGGCCTCCTGAAGCTCTGACAGACACACAAACAAATTACATCGATTGCAGCAAACCATAAAGCTGGGTTTTCCCAAGAGTCAAGCGCACACCCACACACACACACACACACACACACACACACACACACACACACACACACACACACACACACACACACACACACACACACAGCGCGCGC
>VURO01051051.1:0-21235 GCA_015108175.1 Pelvicachromis taeniatus | reverse complement strand
AAGCCAACTCATACACATTTGTACTTCCCTCTGTGCCTAAGCACCTTGTCTAACATTCACACACACACACACACACACACACACACACACACACACACACACACACACAGTGCGCGCCAACAAGGAGATTCTGGCAAATATGGTGGGAATGGAGCACTGATAATATTGTCTAACGGTGAAAAAGAATATTTCGAGGATCTCCTCAATCCCACAGACAGACTTTCCATTAATGAAGGAGAGTCTGCAGAGTGAGTGATTTCATACCACAGAATCCTCCATCGAAAATAGACAGTATGACCCAGAATGAGTGACCATAGTCCAGAAACTAATCTGTAAAGTGTTTACAGAGGTCAGGACAGAGAGCCATTTTCCTATAGGCTTCTATAGAATTTTTTGACACTCGCTATCGGCATCTGCTGGCCTTCAGATAGAATGCAGGTTTAAGGGACTTGGCTTAATTTTTCCAACCAGGAAGGTATGTCTAGTTTCGCACTGTTTAATGTAGAGGCTGCTGACTAGATCACTGTCTGGGAAACTAGCTCATAATGTAAGTTAAGTGTGCGTGACTTTGGTACAAAGAATTGATCATTTGTTGCCTGTTTCCAGCAGTGATTACTAAACAGAGGTTATGATGTCTGAAGTAAAAAAAATTATAAAACATAATAAATAAATGTATTCTGAGGTGTAGCCCAAACTTGGAATACATGTTAAATGTGGAATACATGTTAAATAAGTCTTCCCCTTTGGTGTCAGTGTGGTGACACAGAATTTAAGCAATATTGAAACATAGCTCTCCCTCCCAGATTGTCACATACGGATGCTTGAAAAGGAAGCACTTGACATCAGATTTATAGCACAGAGAAACCATCATTTTTCAGCATGAATCTTGTGAAAAATTATATTTAAGTTCAAACCATGATCTTTTGCTAAACCTGACAAAATTGTGATAGACTTCACCACCAGTTCAATCTCAAAAATGTGAATTTTATAGAGGACCTGGGCCTGAAGCCCCAGCATTTGACAGCATTTCTAGCATTTAATGGCAGATGGCTTGAACATAAATTGAGGCTACGGTTTGGGGAAGGCCTCAGATGGGACTGGTGGTGGTTCCCAGACTGGGCAGATCCCCAAAGAAGGCATCCCCTGGAAGCATTAATGACTGTATTACAAAGGTCGAAGACTGTTACAAAAATACAACTGGTAGGAACCAGTAGATTGGGAGGAACAATTGCTGTAACCAGGGAGGAATGAACATCATTTGGTTGTAAAGAAGGGGTTTGAGCTGTAAAACTTGGCCACCTGTTACTGGAAGCTGCCCTGGCACCCTCATGCCACGAAGGTTAGCTGTTGCATTTTGCAAAAAAGGGCTAGTGTAGAAATATACTGGCATTCTAGTGCCAAGAGTTTTGCTGCTAGATTTTGCAAAGGAGGAAACGACGGCATAGAAACTGGTATCTCGGTGCTGAGAAAAGTTTGCTGTTGTTTTCTGGAAAGGAGAGATGGTGGCGCAACGAACTGGCAACCCGGTGTAACTACCCATATTGTGATATAGCACTGCTAGGGAGTGTTGTCCTACTATTGTAGTAGTTGGGGAGACTCCTAGTGTGTGTGAGTATAGTGGCAGCCATTACATGCGACCCGTGTGTAAGTTCATAGTAAAACCTTATCGCTGTAATGGGCTGGTGCCGGCGACTACCGATCCTCACACATGTATGTACGGACAGAGTAGAGCCGTGGAGACCTGGCTTGTATGGTCTTATGTTGCTAACAACAAATAAGGGTCTGTTGTTCGATCTAACTGACTGGCTTCAAGTTATCTGGCTAACCTCCACACCACATGCCTCTTGGACCTGCAAGCCGCTCCTTCCTCGCCAGACTGCCGTTTCACCGGCGCCAGTAATGTTCGTTGTTTTCTGCATTTTGCAAATGATGGACAGATGGCAGAGAAGCAAACACCCTGGTGCCAGAAAGGTTTGCAAAGAAAGAAACAGTAACCGAGAAACTGGCATCCCAGCATAAGGAATGTTTGCTGCTGCATTTGCAAATGAGCAATATGGGTTGCTACTACATGATGCGAAGGAGTGATAAAAGGGAGAGAGGATTCATCAGTGCTTTTGCGAAGGAAGGATAGAGAACAAAGAACCTGGTACCTGGTGCCAGAAAAGTTTGCTGCTGCACTTTGTGAGAGAGGGAACGAGAAGAAGAACATGACATCCCGGTGCCAGAAAGGTTTGCTGCTGTATTTTACAAAGAAGGGAACAATAACAGACAAATTGCCATCCCGGTGTAAGGAATGTTTATTGCTGCATTTGCAAATGACCAGTATTTGAGAAGAAAACTGGCATCCCAGTTGGGGGAAAAGCTTGCTGCTGCATTTTGTGAAGGCGGGATAGAGAAGAGAGAACCTGACATCCCAGGGGCCAAAATCTTTGCTTCTGCACTTTGCGAAAGAGAGATAGATAATAGCAAAACTGGCATCATGTGGCAGAAATGTTTGACATTTAGATATGCAAGAGTTGAATAATAATGGGCTAGGTTAGGTCTAAATCCTTAATGGAAGAATATTTTTGGGAGACATTACTGGAGCATGGCAATGACATGTCTTCTGAGTCCAGGACTGAGGTGTGTCGTCTTTTCAAGTAACTCGCTCAGCCTGAGCAGGGAGTGGAGCTGTGCCGAGCTTTGGTGGTGGGCAATCTTCCTGAATTTCACGGAGGTGGCGCGCGGCCAGAGTCACTTTATGTCTAGATAGAGCTGGATTGATGGATGGATTTAGCAGACCGGGATGCTGGGCGGCAAGAGAACCTGCTAGAAGGTTCCCTGGGATGGCTGGCAATGTTAGGTCTGTAGCGCCTGAGATGTTGTTTGCAGAGTTTGGGTTTCTTGGATTGTCTGAAGGGAATCTGATGAAGCAGAGCAGTAGAGTTCTTCATGTGATGGGCTGACAGACGAGAGGTTTATTGTGAAAATATGGAAGGGCGAGAAAAATTCTCTTACTCTTATATGATTAGCTTCCTTCTGAAGAGGCATTTGCACAAAAACGAGAATGAACAGCTTGTAGAGCGGGGCATGTATAGAGGCATGGTCCCACTCCTGAAATTCAGATAAATTATCTATAATTACAAAGGGAATATTTGACACCCTGGGATGTGAACACTTTGAAGATTCACATGATTCTGTTTAGTGAGGTGGTGCCTCATGTAGAAGTACTGCTGAAATCTGCCATCTTGTCTAGAGTTAGGTACTCTGGCGTGTGTATTGACTAGTAATTTATCATGTATTAGCATTGTAATTACACCTTCAACAACATCTTACCATCTATCTCCAGCGGCATCAGCTGCCTCTCCTGCACAGCAGAGGAAAGAAAACAACAGTAGAAATGATTACAACAATATCAGAACGGGGGATGTAAAGTCAGGCTGGCTTTAAAACTGTGAATTCTCCTGAGAATCATCCCAGTGATCATCTGTTTTTGACTACCAAATTAGAATAACATGCATATCATGTCAGCACTGCTGCTGCATGCTGACAGTAAACTCTAATGGGATTTAACCCAGCGACATGTCTTACTAATTTGCAAAATGACACACTAGTGTACGCGCACATGCATACACAAACACGGCGTCTTGAGGGAGACCCAGCATTGACTCAGTATGTGTGAATATACACTCATGCACAGGCATAACATAACAGTGAGCTGACCAAACTTTGCACTGTCACAAAGAAGCACAGGTACGTTTAAGCAAAAATACACATGTGCATACATACACAAACGCACTTGACACACTTGATAATTTGCATATATCCGCGTGTGAAACATTCAGTATTCTCTGCCCTGTTTTGACAATTGCTCAGGGTGATCTCTTTTTCTCATTTTTTTCCTCTAACATTTCCATATTTTCAGAGTGAGGCAAGCTAGAAGCTAGGAACAAAATATCCACCTAGTTATTAAGAATAATGGATGACAGTGAAATCAAGGTGTGCTGACGGCTTAAAATAGTAATATGTTGTTATATGTTTGGCTACAGACAGACAGTTTTAATGAAAACATAATAATTTGGAAATCAACTGGAATACATATCCGAAGGCAAGAAATGCAGACTTAAAAGGATGGGCTTTGTGGTTTGGCAGTTTTGCAAGAATCCATCACACACTACAATATGTAAGCCCTTGAAAAAAAAAAACAACTTAGTAGTCACATATCACATGCCTCAGTCCTTGAGAGTGTTCTAATTAGCACATTTGTAAACATGTGCTGATTTGAATTTGCATAAAAAAGAGCTTAGATATTAAAAGATCATACTGAAATGTCATTAATCATCCTGTAGATGCACTGAGCCAATGTGTCCTTAGTGAGATGGTTGTGCCACAGTGTTTTGACTCGAGGGCTTGCAAACAGTGTGCAACTCTACCGCAGAAACATCGTCCACGTTGAAAAAAGCAAAAAACATGCTAACTCAGTCATATTACAGAGCAATGGAGACTGACATATGGAAATGCTGCTTAGCAAAAAGACACCAGAAGCCTGAGGATATCTGTAAGTACAAAGAAGAAGAAGAGACGGAGTGTTTCAATGGCTTGGGTTTGGAAAGGCTCAGTACATTTAAAAATTGTGAGATAAAAGCACATTACAAGAGGTTCAAGTAGGTTCTGGGGGAACTCCGCCTCCGGGCTGGAGGCGGAGGCGGAGCCCCCAAGGCCCAAGCCTTGGGGGCTTGGGTCCTGGTCGGTGTGTCACCGAGGTTGCGGGTGTGTGTGTGCACGGGGGCCCAGCCCTGGCATGGGGGGCCTCTGGCATGGGGGGCCTGTGCAAGCGGAGAGGTTGCTACATCCTTGCAGGAGGACTCTGCTCTCCAGGAGCTCACTCTGCAGGTGGGGGAGATATATAAGAGAGGAGTATGAACTCAACCTGGGTATCTATTGCTGCTGCTGCTGTGGGCCCCAGTATGGATGTGCCTGGGTCCCCTACCCCCTACTGGGGTCAGCAGGGGAGCTGGCCCCAGGGAAGGGCTACTCGGCCCCCCCAATCCTTCCCTCCCCATCCCCAGGAGCAGTCGGCCGTCTGGTCGGTGTCCCGGATGCTGGGCCTCCCTGCTGCTGCAGGACTGGGGGTGGTCTGCTGGTCTTCCAACCCTGGGAAAAGGGTAACATATCCTGGGTCTGAAGGCAGATTGTCCCTCCAGGGGCAAGGGTATCTAGACCTGGGGTATAGAATATGCTAGGGGATTGTGAGTGTGTGTAAAGTGTCCATTTCTGATTGTCTCCATGTTGGGCGAGTGCCGAGTATTCCTATATGAATGCATGAGGGTGGGAATACATGTTTGTGTCTGTGTGTGCCTGTTTCTCTGTGTCTACATGTCAGGTCGGGTCTTAGACTCCACCTCTCTGGGGACATCTCTTCCCCCGCCACACTCCCTGCCGGTGGCTGATTCCTTCAACCGTTGGTGCGTTGGTGATTCTCGGCGTCCGAGGCTGGGCACTCAGGTATGTACTGGCTCACTCCTGGTGGCTGCTTGGCAGGGTCTGGCACCTGTGGCTTGGTCGGGCCCCTTCTGGGTGGTGTGGAGCCCTCGGGCCTGTGGCTCAGTCTGCTCTGGCTCGTTTGTGTGCCGGCAGAGCCTGCGGGCACGTCACTGCAGCCTCCTGTGGCTTCTGCACTGTGGCTGCTGAGACACCCCACGTCTGGGGCTCTCTTCAGCTCTTTCCAGGAGGGTGGCACAGTTGCCCCTCCGGTGGTCCTTCTTGGGTTCTCGTGCTCTGGGGGCCTTTGGATGTCTGGGTACTGGATCTTCTCCATGCCCTTCATGCCCTGGGGGGTGGGGCAATGGCTCCCCACACCCTCTAGCAGATCATTACATAGAGAAAACTTTTGAATTCAAGCGCGCTCATCCACACAGGTATGCACACATGGGTGTACACACAGGTACTCACAGACACAAACTATATCTTCCTTGGCCGCTACCTCAAAACCCACGATGAGCTGTCACTGTTGCGTGCTGCACAACATTTAATATTTAGTATTTACTGTTACTCACACTTATCTAGGTTATTGCTGTAGTCCCCATATTGTTTTGCTCTGCGATGCTTTTGCTTGTTTTCTTTTGATGTTTTTTGTTTGTTTCACAGGTGATCCAGTTGATTTTTTCCCTTTTTTTGTCCTCTTCCACTGTCCCTTGTCCCCTCTGTTTTTCTCTCTCTCCCTCCCCTTCTTTCTCTCTTTGTCCTTTTCCTATTCCCCAGTCGTGTATGTCCTGTCTGTAATAACTTAAAATAAAATAAAGGTCAATCAAATGGACCAATATAGCAAAACTGAAATGATCCACTTGGTAAAATAAATGCGTTGGGCATCTTTCATGGCCTTCAGACAATAATTCTGATCACTTTCTGATTCTGGTACCAAACGGGACGTTCAAATATCAAATCATAACTATTCATGTAACTATTCAGTTGAATATTTCTTGCCTCCCACAATTTTTTATGGATCATCTTCAAACTTTGGGTCATGTCTAAGGATTTGACCTTGACTTTCCTTGTTAGTACTCAAGGTCAAAGTAGACCTAAAAAAAAAATAATCACAAAAGCATTATTAAATGAAAGGGCATGGAGAGAGCTGTACAGTTCACTTTATTTTTTCAACACTTTCCAGCGGTAGCTACATACGCACAGGCCACCCTCACTAATTTCTGCTGCACACTCAGTTATTTTGTTCTGCATGCGTGCCTGAATTATAACAGAAACCGCTCATTTCAGAAAAAAATAGCTTCAAAGGTTACTCCTTCTCAGCTTTTAAGGGGTAAAGAATTAAAAAAAAATGCTGGATATCATACAGAAGAGAGAGACTGTTGAATATAATTTGGTTCTTAATTAGTCCTACATTTTATATATTTTTATACATATTAGAAATACTTTACCTAAGAGCCCTTGCTTGTGAGCTATGACAGTTTAAAATTTCACCTTTGCCTTTAAATAAGTGTCTGTTTTCATTACTCTACTGCTACTTTTATGAAGCCAAATCGTTCTTCAACCTTGAGTTGTTCATTTTTTTAAATGCTTGAAAAGTGAGAGATAAAAGGGGAAATCAGAGCAGCATGGGGAATGAAATGCAAAGGGAAGTGCAATATTTTTCTTCCTAATGCATGTTGGCACCCAGCCTGTCTAATTCATAAATCATACAAGGTCATCCCATTCAAGTGCACAATAGCATCAGGAAAAGGCGCCTGTCATTTATTTGGAAGCTGCACCGCATGGCGAGCGTTCAAATGATTATTCACTGCGCAAAATAGCCAGCAAGAGTTATAACATAAATGCAGCGTCAAGATGCAGTTGCACCATGAGTTATGTTGCTAAATCTGGGCTCTACCTAAAACATTAAGGCACTAGTGATTTATACAACGCTTTTAAGTTGTAAAAAAATCATTGAATAGTCATAAAAAACAAAAACTTAATAGCGCCCATAGAGCTGCACCTCTGTTTACTGTTCACAGGATCCTGCAACCACAAAATGGCATGTTTAGACAGCAAGGTCAACATATTAATTCGATTTTTTTTTCATCCAGAAATGATTAGTCCGCATGCTACTCAGGCTCTGAATTCATCCGTCAGAACAAGCCCATTAATGGTTCATTTCATTTTGTCTGCCTTCATGTGGCCCACTGAGCAGCACACTGCTTTGTAAGCATGACGCATGTACACATATGAGAAGTACGTCGATGCTTCACATTAGCATGCATCAGCATTGAAGTGAAAAGGCTCTCAAAAAAACCACAAAGCAGTGACATTACGGGCATGGTGAATGCCCTCCGAGTACAGTCCGATTTGCTTTGCATTCAACTGTGCTTCTGCCTGATGTGCACATGTATCAATTGTCTTTCTTCTTCTCTCTGCCAGCCGCTTGTTCGGTTAGATCTGATGAAGGCTGACAGGGAATCTTGCTACTTGTGTTGAGATTAGGAAGGCTGCAGGATATATGGTCTCTCTACCTCAGTGTCCAAGCATCACATTGTAAATTCAAACATTAGACCGCCACAGTAAAACAAGCTAGATCAGTCATGGCAGGTGACGTAGTGAGTTGGAGAGGAGTGTAAAATTGTCCATGGTAGCCCAAGGTCATGGTGAGATGTTCTTCCTTTTCCAATAAATGGGTTGGAACTCTGAAACAGTCTGAGTAGTTATTAAGAGATCGAGTTATGCAACATCATTAAATGTTCGTAGGCACGCAGCTCCTCTTGGGGTGGGTTTCATTTACAAGAAATCCTTCTCGTGTGTGTGTGTGTTTAAAGATTAATCTAGCAGTACAGAAACAATGTGGTTTGCAGTTAAGTGACCTTTTAACTTAATATGATTACTTGTGATAGAAGCCAGTTTCACAAAAAAAAAAGTAAAGCAAAAGTACATTTTACAGCATTTACTTTCTGCCCTCATTTCTCTGGAGAATTTGAGTGAATATTATGACTGCAAAAGAGAAAAAGTGGTGCTCGGCTCTAGCACAAATTTTTCTCAGTGGCCACTCTCAGCATTGCCACAAATTAGTCTCCTGTGGCACAAATAGCAGTTTTTCCATTGACCATGACTATAAAATGGAAGTCTGTAAAACAGCAGACAGTTGGGACAGAGCTGCAAACAAGGTTTTGTTTTGATTTTTTTATTCTTTCAACTTAAAAAAAAGGAAAAGAAAACTAGCTTTCTAGTAGTGTAGAAAAGCTTTGCTGTTTATGGGAGAGGTGCTGACACACAGTTGGGTAGATGGGAAAAATAACACAGAGGAAAACCTATGACTTTGCTTTTTTTGCTTAGGCTCCAGCAGAGAGCAAATTGCTCCAACCTTTGAGCCCAGTAACCAGCCATCCATGGTGCAATTTTGGGGCACTTACTGAAATGCATTTGTTACAATTAAAAGCTTCAGATCATCAAGGAAATTGTAATATTAGACAAAGATAACCCAAGTAAATACAAGTTTTTAAACCATCCAAAACATACCATGTCTTCTGTGAAGATGTAGTTGCCCCCTACACGTAATAACTAGCATTGCCACCCTTGGCAACAAGAACTGCGGCACATATGCAAAAAATACAACAAGTCAAGACGTGGCAAATACATTTTCACTGTGACTATGGCTTCAGTTTTGGCAGGATCATCTCCGTTACAGTTTTTAATGAAAAGAGCAACTCTGTTCTCACACTTTAAACATGTGCAACACCAGCATTCCTCGTCTAATCTACCAGCTGCACACCAAATTTAATGCAGCCTATAATCCTGCCGAGGGAACGTTTACTTTTCTCAGAACAATTAGATATCCTCTCCTGGGCAAATCGCTAATGTCATCTATTCATGCATCATGGATATTGGCTCATTAAGAAGACTGACTAGTAATGTCCACAGTTATATTCATGCAGATGTACAGCACGAACATTATGACCCAACTCTTCCCATCATTACTCTGTACATACCTGAAATGACAAAGAATGGTACTCAGACCAGAAAGTACAGCCAAATTCAACCCTATGAAGATTTGATTGAAGTCTTTAATTCCTCGATGTGTCTCCAAAATGACTAAAGCTGAGTATTGTCACATCTGGTATAAATAGTCTTGTCTAAAAAACAAAATTAAATAAATAAAAAAAAGAAATCCTTTCTTTTTCTCATATAATAAATGTGAAGAACTTTACTATTTTGTCCTGGAGGATTGAACATGGCATACATCAAAACAAATTACTGTATGTTATGATTTTATATGATTCTTTATGTGTAAATCAGCTAATATTTCCAACAAAAATCAGGGCGGCTGTGCATTGTTTCTTGGCTCATGTCCATTTGTAATTTTCTGAAATATTCTGTGACATCCTGCAGGGACCGGGGCTCATGGTATCAGACATGAACAGAGCCAATTCTTAACCCGAGCCAAGCAGAGCATTACTGGAAGATGACACAGAGTCCAGGCATTAAATCATTTGTGAAATTATTGGAGTGCTTCCCCCCTTTTTTCCAAGGCATAAAGGACATGGATTACAGCCCACAGTCCCAATTTCATATTTGAATTAATAGCAGTTGGTAATGATACAGATTTTCCATGGTTATGTAACCTATTCCACATTAACAATTACCGCTTTACAAACAGAGCATTCGCTTTAGGATCGCTATGGATCACTGCAAAACAGCCACAAGCAGTGTTTATACATACAGCTGATTGTTAGTGCTCACAATCAGCTAAATAAATAGGGCAATTTTCCTGCTCGACTGCATAACTTTAAATTTAATGTTGTTTCTTTCAGCTGTGACTCACTGTGCAAACCTCCACTTTATCACAGTTCTGTGTTTGTGTGCAGCATAAAGGAGACACATTTGCATTTTTGTTGCACATGCTTGTGCTGCATAATTGTAACTAAAAGAAATAAATCCTAGTAAGGATTTTGGGTGTTTCCAGGAGCTTTCAAACTGTGAAGTTGAGACCTGCTGGGCTGATGGAGAGGGAAGAGGCAAGGACATATCAACTGAAGTGAAAGGAGCAGGTGCACGCTGGTGTGCACGTTGAGCAGTTACTATGACAAAGGAGGTGATTGTGGAAGAAAACATAAACTTTTACCGGCTGGTTGTCATCATTTGTGTCTAAAATCTAAGTGTCCAACAAACTCAGTTTTGCTTTCGATAAATTTCAGGTTGCAGAATATAACATGAACCAATTACAGCGTTTGATCAGCACCACAAACGGCAAATTCAGTCAGAGGTCATTTAAGCTTATTTCAAAACCGATTTAACCTCGCTAAAGTAACAAAAAGACAACTATAATGACAGTAAACATGGAACAAATGAGATGCACATGCACATACAGCAGGACTGCATGTTTTCAACATATACTACCAGTCAAAAGTTTTAGAACACCCCAATTTTTCCAGTTATTTATTGCAATTCAATAGTCCAATGAATAGCTTGAAATGGTATCAAGGTAAGTGGTGAACTGTCAGAGGTTAAAAAAAAAGGTAAGGTTACCCAAAAGTGAAAAATAATGTACATTTCAGAATCATACAAAAAGGCCCTCTGTCTGCATAAAAGCAGTGTTGGAACACACTGTGGTACCATACCCTCGGGAGCATCAGTCGAACAGTATTGTGCTGGAGAAAGTAGTGTGTTGCTACAAAAATGACTAGAAAAAGGCAAATAACAATTGAAGACAGACAGACCAAGTTTTTCATACAGAGAAATTGCAAAGAAAGTCAAGGTGTCAGTGAGTACAGTTTCCTTTAGGCAAGAAAAGGCACTCAGAAACTGGGGCAAACTGGGGAAGAGGTCTGGCAGACACAAAGCCACACCTGAATCAGAGGACAAGTTTCTGAGAGTTAACAGCTTGCATGATAGGCAGCTCACAGGACAACAGCTTCAAGCACAGCTTAATAGTGGTCGCAGTAAGCAAGTCTCAGTTTCAACTGTGAAGAGAAGACTTCGAGCTGCAGGTTTGACAGGATGAGCTAGAAGGTATTATGGATTGATGAATCAAAATTTGAAATCTTCAGTTCATCACCCAGGATCTTTGTAGTCGAAAGGATGGTTCCACAGTGTGGCATCAACTGTCAAACATTGAGGAGAGAGTGTGATGGTGTGAGGCTGTTTTGCTGCAACAAGGGTGGGTGATTTGTACAGAGTGAGAGGCACCCTTAACCACAGCATTCTGCACCACCATGCAATACCTTATGGTATGCGTCTAGTTGGTCAGGGGTTCATCCTACAGCAAGACAATGACCCAAACATAAGTCCAATCTATGCCAGAACTACCTCAGGAAAAAGGAATAAGATGGTAAGCTTGAAAACATGGAGTGGCCAGCACAGTCTCCAGACTTAAAACCCATCTTGCTGGTTTGGGATGAACTGGACAGAAGAGTGAAAGCAAAGCTACCTACAAGTGCCACATATTTATGGGAGGATTCGGGCCACTAGAGAAAAAAGAAAGTGGGCATGTCTTTTTTTGTTGTTTGTTTTCCAGAATTCTGAGAAAAAAAGTTAGAAGGGAGAAAAAATTGGGCACATGTTATTTTTTTCTTCTGACCTTTGTCTCAGAATTTTGTAAAAGAAAAAAAAAGACATGCCCACTTTTTATTCTAATGGGAAGATATGGGAAGAACTTTGATTGATGAAGAATATTTGACTTCTACTGTAGAAAGAATGCCACAGGTGTGTTCAGCTATTATATCTGCCAAAGACTTTGATGAGTCAAAAGTTTAGAATTCATGTTGGTGTGTAAATTAATTCCATGTTTTCTTTTTTTAACTCAAAGAAACTCAACTTGTAATTTGTACTATGCTTTTCAATAAAAAACTGGAAAAATTGTTCTAAAACTTTTGACGGGTAGTACTTATATGCTGTTTCAGTCCTTTACAAAAACACAAACTACTCACCTATCAGATCTTCATCTTTCGGACCTTGAACTCAGCAAAATCACTGACAGCATTGTTCATATCCAAAGTCCTGCTGGTAAATTCATGGCGCTCTGGCCTTCCTCTTCTTTCCTCATCATGTTTCTTATGTTGTTGTTTTGTTTTGCTTTGCTAAACGTTATTAAAAATACTGCTCCGGTCACAGATTACTCTACAAGACAGCTGCCGAAAAACTAATTGTTGACAGCAAAAGTTTTGCAGGAATTTTGCACAAATGACAGGTGCAAATTTCCCAGCATGCCCCTTTGCCATCACACCTTTTAAGGAAATGCACCTATTTTTAATCAATGAAGTGTAAATAATTTAGTTTATATGAAGTAAATTCATAAATAAAGTTGGGCTTTGACTCAATCATGACTTAAATAACTTGTGATCTGTCCACCTGTTCCGCCTACACCATGTAGGGATAAAGGCTAACTTGATAGTCATGCAGCTGGGCTCTGGTGCCCTTCACTTTGTACTGTGTAAAATCCACAGCACAGAAAAACCGGATAAACACCCTAACACAGGTTACTAATAGCCGATAAAAAATTTATTGCTGAACCACAGACCAATAAATCTAGAGACTTGTGAGTGATCCCATGGGCAACATCGGTTGCTAGGAGAAAATATGACTAGTTTGTAAATGGTTGTGGGCTGTTGCTAGGTGAAACTAGTTACAATAAGGTTTACAGTGCTGGACCACAAGCTACTGGATATTGCTTTAGATGCTGAGCCCCCTGTAATTTGCATGGAAGACACCAACATGCAAACACTCATCAACTGGTCGCTAAGTAGTTGTGAAAATGTACCACACAACCCGGAAACTGAGACTAATTACTTTCAAAATAAAAGTTCAATCTTTTGACACATGTTGATTTCAGTGGTCAGACACAACTTTACTACAGTGAAGGTGAACAGTTCCATTTTGAGCCACTCATTTTCAAGTTTCTCTATCGCCCAGTGGTTATTTGGTGATCAAAACAATCATAAGGTTTTTGGTGCAGCACCCTCTTTGCAACTAATTTCACAAGCGACTGGCAGCAACTTCCAGTAATCACTCACCAAGCACTCAGTGAATGGGTCCTAACCATTTTGACCTTTTGTGTCTCCATCTCTGTGCCTACTCTTTTTTTCCTGTCTGCACTCTCAGGTGGTTACACATAGCAACACGAGATTTCCCTTCAAACATAAACATACAGTATTTAAAGTTGCATAGGATCGATTAAACGTGCAGGTGTAGTTATTGTTAAATGGAGAGGCATTTTTACTATAAAAGCTTCACCAGTACATGTTGACCTGCACTATGTACATTTTTTTTATAGAGTTCATACCACCTCTGCTCAGTTTATTTTATATTTGCCCTTTATATAAATATACCCTTGGATGTAAGCACACTCCAGAATGAAACCTTATTATTTATCACTAACAAGTGTCAGAGCTCTGTTAATATTCTGTGTATATGTATGAACTGACCTGTCCAAAAAGTTTATTAAGGTAGGCGACGTAGGCAGCGGCCACCGTTGAGCTGTTGCTGAGGCTCCTTTTACCACGGCGACTACCCTGCTCCTCAGGGCCCTTCCCCTGGGGTGTGGGGGACTTTGAGCTGTGAAGAGTGCATTTGCACGCCAATTGTTGAGAGCTATCATCATAAAAGCCAAGCCTATAATTTCCCCTCCAGCAGTTTACCAAATACACTTAAGTGCCTTTGATGTAATATTTTCCATCCCTTGTTCATGCAGCATCAGCTGCTTGTGCCGAGTCAGGTGACATCAGTGGTAACATCAATCACCAGAAAAAAGGAAGAAAGGCAGCATTTCTCAGGAGGGCAACTTGGAAACTCTACAAGTTTGTTTTTCAGGTGATGTATCATATAATTGGGTGCACAACTCTACACGTCCCACTCTCCTTGTCCTAATCAATGTTGATTAGAAACAGAGAATGATAATAACCAGAATTTCTTGGAGAGGCTGAGCTGAAGGGCCTTGTTTTTAAATCTGCCTGCAACGGGTGATCTTCCAGCTGCTGCAGCCCTCCCCACTCGTGGAGATGTGCTAGGAAAGAGAGAGGCCTTAATCAACTTAGAGTTCTATTATTTATTTAAAGAAAAGAAACATAAATACTCACTTTGATAGATTCTAACATAGCCAGTTCTTTCTCCCATTAAAAAAGCTGGTTACAATAGGAGGATATTGATGACAGCTCTTTGGATTTCTAAAAGCTTCAGGGACTACAATACCCCCTCCCCCCAAATCTTGGAAAACTATTAAAACCTTTTCAAATCAGCTAGAAGAATGGGTTTTCTACTGAATTTGCTTATGTACTGTTACATAAGAGACAAAACCAACGGGAATGCTTCATTATATCACAGCTCCAAATGAAAGGTCAGGGTTCACACTGAGCTTGTAGTTGGAATTGTTAATTTTGACTTTTTTCTTTACTGACCTGGCGGCTGAGGATGGTCTGCTTTCTGGTCCTCCCTTGGCACCTTTCACAGACATCCTGGCCAGAAGATAAAAGAAAATGTCAAAAGGGAAAATAGGAAAAAGACACAAATATCATAATGGAAAGGCAAAGGCTCCAAAAGAGTTTTCTAAAATAATGAAGATTGTTGGGCTCACACAAACCAACAAACAAAAACTGATATTAAACACTTAAGTCTTCATGAACTGGCTTTTTCAAATGCAACATGGAGACGATCTGAAAACGCTGTCTTAGCGGCTAATGTTGCTGTAACAAACATGAGAACAGGGCTGGATATTACACACCGCATCACAGCATTAATCACATTTTTAGAAACCTATTTAATTCAACTATTGAGCCAGAGGGAAGAGGGATCACTCAAACCCAATTTGAAATGTTAGTAATAGCAAAACTTGCAGGGGTGGAGGCTCAGCTGAAATAGGTAGGGACCAGTTTGACTGAATGCACACTGGATATATGCAATCACAGCGTATATACCCAAACAACAGAGCAAAAAACATGGCCCAAAGAACAGTGTGGGCAGTACAGCAACAGAAGAAGATGGAGGGAAAGGGATTGTATGACAGTTGCATGTGCAGAACTCATGAGGGAGGAGGAGGAGAAACTTATGGCTGTCCATTTGAGAGACAGATTAATGTTCTGTCACAGGCCTCGGCAGTTCTGAGCATCAGCGCCTGATGATGAACGACCGTACTTGACACTGATGCGCCGTAAACCCAGCGCCTCACTCCACCAGCACGCACGCCACGAAGCTGCTGCAAAGACAGACCCTCAAGATCTGCTCCATCAGTCACAACTTAAGGCGGCCCCAGACCACGAGGGCTGTAATGAGAAGAGACACGAAGACCAGCCAGTCGTCTAAATTATGTTCGACCATTTAATGCACCTAGGCAAAAACAAGCCACATTCTCAGCTCCAGCTGGGTGGAACAAAACGTGCCATGACTGAGTAGTGATTGCCTGTCTGTCATGCTTTCACACAATCAGTGTGCTTGCGATACGTCCTGATTGCAACACGCTTGGAGCATATTAAGCTGTACGAATGGAGAGAGGAGGAATTTTTAATGTCCACCTACAATTACAGTTTTGAAATTGAAGTGGACAGAAGTTATTTTATCTGTACCCCAACTTTCATACAACAGTGTATTGTTCATTTATTTACATGCATACATGCTGAAAAAGCATCCTTCAGATTGAAAACTAAGTTCACAGTGTTTGCAAAACCTTGCAATAATGCAAACACACACACATATACACAGAGTCTGTGTCACTTTCCCCAACGTTTGCACTACACTTGTGGGGAAAGCAGGATATCTGGACTTTCTATAGTAATGGCCTCGCATTGTTGCCTAAAGAATTCCTCTCGTCTTCAGTGAGCACAACTCCCATCAGGGTAAACAAACACAGCCACACTCGCCTGCACACCCTGTACCCGTTTCACTACACAAGCCGTTGAGCAGCGCTTTGTGTGTCTGCAGCTCTCCTCCCTAAGTGGCCAATTGCTGTCAATCACTGAGCCGACACAAGCAATTTTAGATCCTAATCATTCTAATTGAAGTAATGAAATGGAGGGCCAGGTGGACTAGGCGAAACCAAACACAACAAACACAGCTGAGGATAGAAAGCAGGCTGCACTTGAGTTCTGCAATGATGTGGAAGGCGACGAATGGGCCACCCTGGGGCGTTAGGAGTTAAACACTAAATAGGGATTCTAAATATACTCCACAAGAACCACTGAAGTGAAGGGCGCTGAGACACAATGTATATGTCATGCAAACGTGACCCATATTGAGTGCATACATACTGAAAAGGAAGGTTTTCAGAGAATTCTAAACAGTCCAGTGAAAAAGTATTTGCCCCCTTCCTGATTTCTTAGTTTCTTGCTTTTTAGTCCCACTTACATGATTCAGATCATCAAACAAGTTCTGATATTTGAGAAAGACAACCCGAGTAAATAAAAAATGCAGTTTTTAAATGATGATTTCACTTATTCAGGGAGAAAAGCTATCCAAACCTGGCCGTGTAAGAAAGTAATTGCAGCCCATTGTTAAAACATTAAGTAGCTGTGATTAACCATATTTTTTTTGCACACCTGAGTTCAGTTTCACTAGCCACACTCAGACCAGATTACTGCCAACCCTGCTGAATCAATAAATCACTTAAACAGAACCTGACTGACAGAGTGACGTAGGCTAAAAGATCTCAAAAAGCAACACATCATGCCACGATTTAAAGAAACTCAAGAACACATGAGAAACAATGTCAGTGACACCTATCAGTCTGGAGTGGGTTACAAAGCCATTTCTAAAGCCATTGATGACTCATCCAAGAGATCACAAAAGAACCCAGAAGAACGTCTAAAGAGCTGCAGACCTCACTTGCCTCAGTCAAGGTCAGTGTTCATGGGTGCTGCTGCCTGCCTACTGTCTACCTCTACTGTTACCATACAGCCTGTTCAAGACATTTGTTCTTTAGTCTTGGGTGAGTAAACATCCATTATCTATTATTAACATGTTAGCACTAAATATCTCTGTCCGTGCATTACAGTTAATGAATTACATCTATGGATGCACCTTGGCTAACAATTTAGCACTTATGGCTACTTCTGGGTCAGAAAAACTGCAGTTGCCTTAATGCAAAAATATAGTGATATCGTATTGGCTATGTCTATCTTTTATGAAAGTAGCAGATATTCTGTTTAGGTGGAAATATTTGAAGCTTATTGAATTCTTGTTAACATCTGACATAATCTAGGCTACATGAACTAAGAAAAGTTAAAAGTTCCCAAACCCTTTGATTGGGGAAAAGCAAACTACCACACGGCTTAAACTCTGTATTTGTTTTCTTAAAAGACCAAAATCAGAGCAGCAGAATCAAAGATAAAGTTTTCTCTTAGGGTATGCTCTAGTGGTGGCTAATGTAGCCTTAAGCTAACAGCTATAAGCAAAGATGAAGAGTTAAAGAGACTCTGCTACACTCACTTCTTTTGTAGTCTTTACAGCCAGACTGAAGACTGAACAGTATGGATGAGGATTAGATAACCAGTTATCTATCCTGGGTCATGCTGAGGTTAAGGTTGTGACATCAGGCATGAAGCAAAGTACAAGCAAGGATGCCAGTGTGCCACAGGGCACTTTATAAAAGAACTTAAAATTTCCCCATAAAATACTATTAAAGAAAATTAAATTAAAACCAAATTTATGCCAAAAATTAGGGAGATTGTTTGAGTGGTTTTCAATGTCACGATCCTGGGTCATTTGACCCAGCATTTTGAGTTTTAATATATTTTGATGTTTATGTTTGTTCTTTAGGTTATCCAAGTTCATTTATATTACGCCTAGGTTGCCGTTATAGTTCATTGTTTAGATGCGCCCTTCATGTGATTTTTGTCAGTGTGTTTTCATGTTGTCAAGTTCATGTTGTCATGTCTTTATGTTTCCTGTTTTATTTTGAAGAAGTCTTGTGTTTTTATGTTCAATGTGTTTGGTTTTAGTCTTCCCCTGTGATGTCGTTATGTTTGTGTCAGCTGTTTTCCCCATGTGTTTCCACTTCGCCTGATCACCTCCTGTGTGTCTGTGTGTTTTCATTCAGTCCTCGTCAGGTCCTCTGTAATGTTTATGTCATATTTCCAAGGTTTCCCGCTTTCCACGTATTCTTGCCAAGTTTTCATGTTTAGGGTTTTCATGTTTTCTTTCCAGTTTCCCCCCAGCTTAGATTTTTGTTAAGTGTCGAAATTGATTTTGCCTTTTGTTTTGTACTCTTTAATCAGCTGCAATAAACGTCTTGCTTTCTGTTAAAAATCAAGTTTTCATTTTGCGTGTCTGCATTTGGGCCCTCCTCCTCACTCCACACAGTATGCTTCGCAGCCAGACTGTGAAATTCAAGGTATTTCTTAACTAAAAAGAAAATTGAAACAAAAATGAACCTTTCTGACATGCATAACAAAAAGTATTAGAGTCACAAAAAACACTCTGGTCAGATTGATTGTGAGTTCAGGCGTGGCTCCGCCTTCCTGTTTACTCTCCTTGTTTTCTTTTATTTTTCGCATCATCTTTCTGTTCGCCTGCGGTCCAGTCAGAAGAAAGTCGGTCCCGGAGGAGCCAAACCAGTCCGTGTCTGATCCATAAACAACCGATAGAAATGCAATCAGGCCTGGCACTCCATCTTATCTTCACCCATCTTAACACTTCACCACCACTTTCTCAACCTCACATCCCTCCTCCCCTATCCAGCACTGATTTCATGTCACGGCTCTAAAATGAGACTGTCGCCTTTGGTCTCTGTGCAGACAGGATAACAGAGGGTGAGAAAGAGATACGTTTTCATGTTTTCCCTGTCATTTGGGGAATCTCTCCCCATTGCTTTGTATATAATTCTAGTCTAATTACAAGCTCTCGCTGCCTGTATTTCTGGAGGCCAGCCTGATGATCACACAGCGAGCTGCTCTGAATAAGTCAGCTGATGCGATTGCATTGTAGCAAGCAACAGGGGCACAAATGGTGAACCAAAACAAATGAAAACAGAGGCCTGGCCATCTGTTGGCTTGTACAGCAAAACTCAGGATCCATATAATCAAATATTACAAAGCAGAGAGGAAATGCTTGTCAGTCTCATTAGCCAGTGTGAGCAGGCTGCCTCAGACATTCTCTGTGCAATGCCTGCTCCCTACAAATGAATTACAGCCAGTGGTCGTCGTTTTGAATTATTGAACAGCTAACTATAAATTATTATTATATATAAAAGCAGTAAAAGAAGATAGAAGAAAATAATATGATATTATTTCTTCCTTCTACTTACCCTTATTGTTCTTCTTGTTTGTCTTGGATAGCAGATGTGGATGAAGGGCATGTGTACAGTCTTAACTAACCTAAGGATTATATAATGAAAGGTGATTATCTGGCTAAATATGTCTGGATTACATGGATAGATCTAACTGGTTGCTGCAGTTCTTAAGAACAAAATGGGCATCGACATTGTGTTGCTGCAGATTTGCCATTTTCTGTGTTTTGATCAGTTTAGATTTCATTTCCGTGCAGTTTGGTGAGAGAAACTTTAGAGTTAAGATGCAAAGATCAGCCAGTCTGTTGTTCCGTTCTGTCCCTCTCTCTATATATTTCACGGCATCACATCCCTGCAGAGGGTTGATGTCAATGTGGAGGAGAAAGAAACAATATGAGCCTGAATAAGAATGCACTGAAAAGGAAAAGTGGTGCTTTCATCGGCAGGTGTAAGTCACGAATTGCACAACAGGCATCAGCAGACTGACGGATGAAACAAAAGGGATACGTTCAGAGCGCTCTGGTTAGTGTTTGAAGACAATAGACCAAATAGTTCCTGACATCTAAATCGTTCATAATTTACTGGAAACAAAGACACAGTTTTTGTAGTTTTAAGTTCTGTACACTACTACAGCTGCTTTCCAATCTAACAATTAATATTTGATTGAAGTGCAGATTTTCAGCTTTAAATCAAGTGATTTTAATATTAAGAAATTAGCATTAACACTTTTCATCACACAGGTATCATTACAAGCAACGTGCAGAATTATTTTGTCATTTTGGCTGTAAAATTAAAAAATGATTCTGATCTTTTAGGAACAATTTGAATTTTCTCTCTAATCCAAATTTGTTGAGGCGTTATTGTGATGTGAAGCATATTTTTCTGTCTGTGTTCAGTAGGGCGATTATTATTATTATTAAATGATTAGTCGACTAGTCACCGATTATTTTTGCGACTAGTCGACTAGTCGTTTTGGTGAAGTTTAATAAACTCATCCGTCTGCTCCTTGCTATGTAAAATATAATAGGACACTGGAGTGTCCTGTTATATTTTAATCTCAGCCAAATTGATTTACTCAGGAACAAATAAAATACTAAAAAAAGCCAAACAATAACATTTTTAAGTTATCTAAGTGACTTATATATCATGTTTAACCTGAGTAGCGAAAGACAGCGGTGGGTTTGAAATCATTTTGCCGGACTCCCGGCTATACTGAGCCTTGAACCCCGGCTAGCTATGGAGCTGGTGGGTAACGGACGTCTCTGAAAACGTCGGAGCGCTTTTGGTCTTGAAAAACTGAGCAGATATTTGAGGTTTACACAGCTACATTCTCGCCTGAAATATGTTAAACGTTTATTTTGTGACCCAGAAAGAATAATAAGAGTAATGTTAAAACTAACTAGCCGGGCCTGAGCAGGGCCGCGCTATGAATTCTGGGACACAGCTTCTTCTTCTTCAGGGTTTAACGGCAGCTGGCATCCTTGTACATGCAGTGCTGCCATCTTCTGTTTCAGTCTGTTATTACACTCTTAAATCCTACTACTTATTCCTGCTTCTTTTGGGAAATTACAA